>MKEJ01093033.1:0-13881 GCA_001753735.1 Embelia ribes
TATATATGTACATAAATATATAATTTATAATATATATATATATATTATGTATTATATATATTAGATATATGTATTATAAAATATATAATATTCTATGCATATCATTTATATTATATATATTTTTATACATATATGCAATTTATATACATTTTTTATATTATGAATATATATATATAAAATAAATTGATTAAGATAATATAGTACTCAGTGAATAGTAACAAGTATGAGTAGCTAAATTTATTGACTCAAACACTTTGTCTCTAAATTTAGCTACTTTATTGTAGCAATGGAGACATTGCTGTGAAAGGTTTTTCAGCTTCGATCGCTAAATGAGTAATTAAATGTATGTAATACCCTATTCAGCAACTCTACTAGAAATGCTCTAAGCGGATTTAACTTATAAACTCGGCTTATTTACTTTTAACATTTGTCCCAAACACACACGCCCCCAAAATCTTTAATCTGGAGTAGCATACAGCTCCAGTTTTTAAACAAACATTTTTATACACTTGGCTCTACTATAAACTTTATTCACCTAACCTTTTCTCTAACTTAAGAAATTATCTTTTGTTCTTGAGTATGAATTTCCGGAAATTTTGAATAAGAGTGCATATCACCTTTCATATGTAAAGCCTATTGCTCATGTTATTTGGGATTCTTATTTTGGTCAACAACCAGTTTTGGAATTAGGACACCGAATAGCAAAGCAGGGGCAAAAAATTTGTAGGCAAAAAAACTAAAAAAGCGAAAACAAGAGCGTGAAAGAGAATGAAGATTAAAAGCTAAAGCACCTCTTGGCATGAAAGATTTGGTGACCAAACTTTGGAAGTTTTTATCCGAGCGCTCCATAAAGAAACTTTTGTCAAGTCTCAAACCAATCAACTGCAAGAGTAGACAACGGAAGAGAGATGAGTTAGAATCAGTTGAACCGGACACTTCTCTCTGTCCCACAGCACTCAAAACAGAATAGCAATCTTCACGCCCCGACTGAAAGCTTCACGCCTCACGCCTCACGTGTGTGTATATATATATATTGCATTCCTGAAAAAAATTTTATAAACATCTCCAGGGAACGAATAAACGCAGGAAAAGAAATAAATGCAAGAGAGATACCATGTCAAAACAATTTCAAATTATAAAAATAACAATGAAACTTGATGCTCAGGAATTCCGCCTCAGAAATTTTTTTAAGGGGCTAACAGTCATAAATAATTTTTATGGAAGACCAAAGCTGAATAAAAAGATTTACACTAAAAAATAGTTATTGGATGATTTTTTTTCAAATTATGAAGGGCTAGTGGAGTCTCTCGTGGTCGCGGGTTCGAATCAGTCTCTCTACAAAGCAGGGGGAAGACCGTCTAGATATTCCTTTTTCCAGACCCTACAGTGTGAGAGCTTCGGCACTGGGTACGCTCTTTTTTACAAAGGGCTAGGCCTCTTGGAAAGCTCACAAAGGACCGCCTGTCCCTGTCTATGCCACAAAATGAAAAAGAAAACTACAAAGGTTCGATGGCAGGGGATTCAACTTCGACAGCTGGCTTAATAGCTGGCTTGGAACCGTTAGGTATCCAAAACGTGAGAACCGAAGATGCAGCAACAAACATGGCCCTGCGAGGAGCCCATTTCAGACAGGATGCAACTCCGATGTGAGTCTCCCAGCTCGCAACCTGTATATAACCAACGAATACGATTCAATATTTAACGTTAACAAATTCATGAATATGTTGTATGGAGATACAATTTGCTGCTCGAATTTGGCAGTTACAGTAAAGAATGACAAGCATAGCAAATTCAATGGCGGAGTGGAGAAGAGTACCTTATTTCCAGTGCTAATATCCCATGCATATAATTTTCCATCTCCTGAGCCTGTGAATAAGAGATAATCCAGTGATTTAATCTTATGGTATTGTTATGCAAATAGGAACTCCTATTTCTAGAAGAGATATGTTAAATGATAAAGAAACACTTGCAACAAAAATCAAGCCTTAATCCCAAGAATTTGGGATCAACTAGATCGAAGTAATATAGGATATCACGTACGCAATAGAACATTAAGATCGAGTCGTTAAAATGATTTTTCTTAACTACTCAGTTCCCATTGGAGGCAACTTCCGAATTTTGGAATATAAAACCCATGGTTTATCCTTTACTCCGGGGACATGTGAGTTTGACACCATATAGCAAATGTGCTTTCAAAGAAGAAATGCTACATTTGCCAATATCTATCAATATCAAGCCTTTTTGAAGTACTTAAAACAACATATAAATGTATACCTACCAAGAGTAGGAACTGATCAGTCCATTCTACTAAAATCGCATATTTGCTGTAGGATTATGCCCCAATGGTGATCCATCTTTTTAGGACTAAGGGAATTCCCACTGGTGATCCATCTTTTTTTTATTTTTTTGATAAGTAATTACCATAAGTGATCCTAAAGGGTTCTTGATACCAAAATTTCAGTGAGTAAATCGAAAGAAACCATCGTGTATTGAAAACTATTCAATTTCATTTTAAGCTCCCTTGAACTTGGGGACTACTGTTCATAGCAATTAACTAAATACAAATCTCTATTACTAAGTTTGAAGTGGACAAATTAAAATTTAGAGGGAAAATAGAGGAGCGGGTTGGAGTGCTCCACGGGCTATTATATCTAACTTAAGAAAAGGAACTGATTTTGGGACACTGATGGGGAATTTTTCTGGTGTTCGATATCTAATTTCAGATAGGGAACTGATTTTAGGATCTCTAGTGAGATTCCCCGAATGATTAGGCCTAGGTTGCTAACGCTGTATTTCCTAACGACGTATTTCCTCTCCACCCTTTTAATAATAAAAAAGAACAACCAAAAAGTTCAGTTGCAAGAGAGCAAAAAAGAAATTACTCAAACAAAGAAGCTCAAGTAGAAAAAAAGAAAAAAGAACAGCCAAGCAAAAGATAACTCAAAGGTAAAGCTGAAGACTAAGAAAACTTCAGCCCATGCAAATAAAACGAGGAAAACAATTTTGATGGGGAGCACTACCCAATGAAAGAAAACATCTGCAGATATTTCATGTAACAAAACATAAAAAAGAGAACTCTAAAGTCTAATGAGACTCGGATACCTGATAATATATACTTGCCATCCGGGGTAAATGACGCTTCTATTGTTGTATTTGGAGAAGGATCTAAACAGAACGCACAGCGCTGCACCGAATGAATTTTATAACCTCAAAATTCATGCATATATCGAAAAAACAGGCTTCATAGATAAGAAGCACACAGCTAAAAAAGACCACAACATTAAAACCAACTGAGCTAACCTTCTCTCCTCCATAAGCGTCGAGGACATAAATATTGTTTCCGGTGGTTGTCAAAAGCATTGATTTACCATCATTGCTAAACTTAATATCACAGACTTCTGCCATATCTCCACCAACTAGAAAGGTATCAAATGGACCCTACATATCAGAGAGAAAAAACGAGATAAGATTGTAGGTACTTGAACAAAATTAATCTATATGAAAGCTGACTCTGAATTGAATATTGACTTTTGACTCGAGAAATATATGACATTCATTGGGAGGCTGATCCACGGAGCCTAAAGTGGAGCCTAAAAGCGGAGGCTAATCCGCGGAGCCTAAAGTGGAGCCTAAAAGCGGAGGCTAATCCGCGGTGCCTTCTCCGCGGAACCAAAAGCAGAGCTTAATTCTCAGAAAGCATATCAACCTTCTCCGCGGAGCCAAAAGTGGAGCTTAATTCTCAGAAGGCATATCAACCTTCTTTGCGGAGTTTAAAGCGGAACTTAATTATCATAAGGTATCTTATTCCTTTCAGCGGAACCTCATCATTGGGAATCACCTCAGCACAACTCATCTACACTCGAATTATATCTACATCAGCAACCGAGGTCAGGGTAGGACCTAGGCCTCTTTCAGAGTGGGATCATCAGGGGCATGTGCATTGGGGGATGGAATCGCGGGTTCGTCGAGGCAGCATGCCTCAACCGATTAAGAGAGAGAAAGACAAGCGCCTTCGGGAAGTGAGGAAACGCTCCGCCAACTACTACGGAAGACTAAATCACTAAACCACATTCTCAAGTGCACACTACACCATGTTCTTCTACTTTCAAGGAAAGTGACCCACTATCTTATAACTGCTTTATAAGTGCTCTATAAATTGTGGGTCTCTTCTCCATTTTTCCTCAATCATCAACAACAAATCATAAACTCATATATCTCAACATCACCATCATCAAATATAACACACAAATCATCAGGAGTCCAACCAAGCATACACAAGTGTAGGCGGAAGACCCCGAGGCGCTCGGATTCAGAGGTTCTCCGCTGCCACAACTTTCTCTCTCTTGGTTGCCCTGGTTCTCTCCCTTCCCCGTCGCCCGCGGCCCGCTCATCCTGCTCACCGTCTACCATTATTCCCGGAAGGTCAACACAAGCTAGCTCAACCATTTGAGATCTCTGTACCACTCACAAAGATCAAAAGCAGAGAATGCTAATTGTAATAAGTAGTTTACAAGCAGGAACCTTATCATAGGACCGGGAATCGAATAATTTAATAGCACCCCCCTCCATTGCCACTGCAAATACAAGGCCTTGTTGGTCATATGCAACAGTAGGCCTGCCTCGTAACCGCAATATTCCCTGAAAACCAAGAAAGTCAACATAAAATCATAACCATGTAAAATAGATAGGACGAAATCCACGAACCAAGGATGATCATAGCAACACTTATTTCACAAACTCAGCTTGGCGTAAATGCGTACTTCCTAGTCATAATTTGCAGTAAGTTCAAATGGAATTGAGAACCAACCTGGCAGGCATTCACACGAAGATCCCACATCCTAACACTATGGTCAAGGGAACCAGACATGAAGCTATCATTAACTGGAGACATGCACAAAGAAACAACCCTGCAGAAACCAAATGGTTGGAAGTGTCAGGATCTCAAACTTTGCACAAACAAAGATGGCAAACACTTTATATATGAGCATCAAGGGACACCATTGACGCTACACAAAGAAAAGAAGTGACAGTGCTACTTAAAGAACTAAGTTGATCTATGTCACATGCAAGCTTCAGTCTATATGACACGTGTTAAACATCCAAGCCAAAAAAAGTCTTGTTCTGAGGTGATGCAACTCAACAAATGTCATAGCTGTTTCTACCAAACATGCATTTGCTTCATAATTTCACCATCCGTCGAGTCATTCCCAAAAGCACCAAAAAAAGTCAGAAGGAACCAAACCTCTCTTTGTGCCCTTTAAAGTAACGAAGAATCCTGTTGTCATACATAGATAAATATCTCAAAGACTCTGGAATAAGAAATAAGATAAGTTGGTGTCAATTTTCAGAAGTAGTGAAAGGGAAGATGCAAAAACAAAAATTATTATAAAGAATGTCACCTTCCATTGACTCCAAATTGTATCTTGAAGAACATATAACAGAACTTGGGTGGTGGGTAAAGCATATTTGATCAGCACCATGTCTCTCATGATTAGTTGTCTTCAACAACCTGAAGTTCATAAGCATATATAATGATGCGACACGAAGTCCTTATGATGAGTCTATACATGAATGATGAGTGACAGATGGCAACTAGGTGAAACTAACGAAGCCTTTCAAATCAAATTTAAAATTAAGCTTCATTGAAAGAAATTAAATGTCAGTTTGTATCTTTGTGTATACAATCACATAAACACTTGTGTATGATATCCTCTCTATTAGAGGATTATGCCATGATGCTAACATGAAAATAAGACGGCAACTACGAACTTTTTCCCCACAATGTCATTCTCAAGAATAAGTTCATCAGTATTATATGTTACTCACCTTGCATTTGCAATATCATATAGGCGCACAGAATCATCTTCACAAGCAGTAATCAACAAATCAGCAGTCCGATGAAAATCAAGTGAGTTTATCTTCCCAACCTGAAACAGTCACTAGTCAACCAATTGCTATGGGGAAAAAGTCAGTCAGAAGAGGACAGTTAAAATGGGCTCTTCAACCTAATTGTTGTTACAAACACGCACATTCATTGGCACACACATGGCATGTGCAAACTCACAACCGCACTAAGTCACTAACAGAATTACTACTTTGGAGAAAATTCTTCTCAAATATTCAAAATGGCCTTAGAACGCCCCTTTCATGTAGAAAAGGATATAAGCCATGGACACATTTATACAACACTCAATATTTTGTTACATCCATTAGCCGTAAACACAAGTCCTAAATCAATGAATACCAGCTAGAAAGTTGCTTCAAATTCTTTCAACATTTGATGCCACAAAAACAAACATTTCGCATCCAAACTTAGCGCGGCAGCATCATCATTATCCAAGACTTAAAATCCCAATAAATTGGGATCGGTTAAATGGAGCCATAATAAGATGTCACTTTGGGTCGTTAACACAAATTTGTAGACGCCACATTTCTATCCAAAGCAACTGCATAAGACATGAAATTTATCTTCATACTTGTGCTCAAGCTTTTCTGCTTTTAGCTGAAAAGTTGTGCATTTGGCAGCTCATCTTTTAAGATGAGCCGGTTTGTTGTTTTGAACCAGAAAGCTAGAAGCCTTTAATCTGGTTACGTTAAGCTTTTTTTATTACTCTTATTTTCTTTTAAAGCTACAACCAATCAAACCTAATAAATATCATCCGACAATCTAAAATCAAATGATAAATGCACCCTCACAAATAAAAACTTCAGAATTGCATTCATACCAAGCATTCAATTGAATCCCATTTTGTCTACTCTCAATTTCAATAACTTACTAATAATAGAGGCATATTGACAACTATAAATATATATATACTCCTTAAAAACCCAAGCAAATTTTGGCAGTTACTTGAATGAAGCCGTGTGTGTGCCCGCTAAATACATGGGGTTTCCCGCGAGAGTTTGAATATCTCAACGACATTTAATTACCCAAAAAAATCCTGACAAATAAATGAAAAGGGCAAATTTGGAAATAAAATCTATCCGATTAAGGAAACGCCAGTTAACAGGTCATCTCATTCACATCTCACTAAATTATCTCCTTTCCCTTTCTCTTTCAACATCATTTGAATCTGATTTTGGCAGTAATTTAAAATTTCTATGAGTTCTTTTTGATCAATTTTAACTTTTGGGGTTTATTTTGAACCCAAAACTTATGGTTTTGATGAATTCAGAAAGGAACAAGCTTGGAAAATTTGGATCAAATTTAGAGGTCCATTTTGAGACAAATAAATAACAAAAAAATGTTCCTAATCTGATATATAGCTAGCTATCAAAATTTTGCTTCGATTATTTATTTATGTCATTTTAACAGAATTGCGCACTTATGGTGTTTGTTGTGCCTCTATTATTTACACACACCAACACAAATATAAGCTAATTTAACTCTGAGATTGGTTTTTTTATCATGTTTCTCCCAATTCATGTATCTCTATATATCTATACACAGAATGTATCTCTCTATATTTTTTTTTACGAAATTATATTCAAAATTTTTAGTGTAAAATTTTCTATTTATAATTTTAGTGTTAAATTTTCAATATAAAAATATTATCTTACGTAGTTTCAGCACTCCCATAAATTTCATACTAGCATATCTTCTCCCATTTTTTAAATATATATATGCACACATACACACCAACGTGTATATATATACATACACATGTATATACATAACATTGGTTTGTAAAACAATATACAAGTTTTATCTTGAAGAAAGGATTTTAAGTCCACCTGGTAGCCGTATCTCACTTCTCAAGCTTGGTGGGTGGGATTGATAAAAAATACCTCTTTGATTTTAGTTGTGTCTTTTAGTAATATGGTCATTGTTAGTTGTTTATGGCCCCACAAAGACTCGATAGGTTCTGATGGTAGTGTTGTTTTGAGATTCATATTTTTGTAGCTTCTGTCACATTTTGCTACTTTCTGGTTTGAGGTATCTTATACTTGCAATACTTTGGCAATTAATTCTCCATATAGTTGACATGATTTCTGCTCCATGCTAAACTTTTGCCGACAGGGAATGGGGGAACCGTTGAATAACTATAATGCCTTGATAGAGGCTATCCAAGTCATGACAAGATATCCTTTTCAGCTGTCGCCGAAGAGAATTACCGTGTCAACGGTATGTAGTACCAGTTTGATCTTGTGCTTGCTTCTTTTTTGGTTTGGCGTACAAATTATCCCACTCACTAATTTAGACATTTTTCATTTGCCTGCACTTAAGAATTGCGTTTTTCTGTTCTCGGTGAAGAACACAAATGATTACCTTTATAGGTGAATCTATTTAGCATTGTGTGCTGATTACTGAAATTGTGGGTCTTTGTAGAATTTTTACTGCGATTCTTCTTTCCACGCTACTGTCGCAAAATATTTGTTAGATACCCAAAAACTACATACAAGAATCATGCTTTGTGTTCCTTTTCAAGAAGAATTTCGCAATAACATGTCAATGAATTTATTGCTCTTCTACTTATAGCTGCTAATGTAATGATTGTTATGTGATTTTAATCCTGGCTTTTGCTTCTTCTCAAATTATTAAGCATGATGCTGAATAACGGTTTGTAGGTCGGTATAATTCACGCAATCAAGAAGCTTCACAGTGATTTGCCACACTTAAATCTCGCAGTGTCTGTGCATGCTCCAGTTCAAGATATTCGTTGTCAAATTATGCCTGCAGCTAGGGCTTTCCCTTTGGAAAAACTTATGGAAACTTTACGAGAATATCAAAAGAACAGGTGGGAATTCAAATGTTTTTCTTCTGTTAAATTTTCCTATGGAGACTGAATTTTTTCAGCAACTTTTTGTTCTAATTGTAGTCAACAAAAAATATTCATCGAGTACATAATGCTTGATGGGGTGAACGACGAAGAGCAGCATGCCCACCAGCTTGGCAAGTTGTTGGAGGCCTTTGAAGTGGTGAGGTCTTAGTATTCCACAATAAATTTGTCCCTTCACGTAAACTTCTATAGAAGATTTTGTGTTAGTCTGTTGTCCTAGGTTGTTTTGTGTGATGTTTTAAAGATTCATCTCATATTCTTTTTTCCTGACAAGCAGTTTGGCCTTGAAAGGGTGGATATGCTTTGCTGGCCTTGCATCGGTATTCTGTGTTTAGCTTTGTTGCTCAAACTGTCTTCCATTTCATGCATCTTGTGCCAGGTCATTAACTTAATACCTTTTAATCCAATTGGAAGTCTGAGTGAGTTTGGAACCAGCTCTGAACCAAAGGTTTCTCAGTTCCAGAAGATACTAAGGGGTACATATAACATACGAACAACAATCCGTAAACAAATGGGACAAGATATTAGCGGTGCCTGTGGCCAGCTGGTGATTAATCTACCTGATAAGAAGCGGTGTAATGGAAGTCCTGGTCGCGTGATTGATATTGAAGACCTTAGGCTATGATGCTGTGGCAGAAAAAGTGCACACTGGAAATGACCACTTTGGTCTTATTGTCGGTATAATTCTTCAGATCTCTGAATTGTATTATTGGAATTTCGTGTTCTTGTATTGTACTCGTGTGTTTTTGTTGTTTGGTGTCTCTAAGAGGTTCTGATTGTGTGTTAGAACCGGGAAAAAAAAATTTGTTCTTTATTATTTTCCGGCACGGGATTTTGCCTTGGCTTGTCATATTCCATCCAAGTAACTTGCTTTTCTGCATGTTGGATGAGGACATGTTGCCAATTTTGCATGTTAGACAAACCGATGACTGCTATGTCTGCACATTTTTGCAGGTTGAGAGATTTCTTATGATGAAATAAACATGATGTCTGGATTATAAAAGTTATATGCTTAGTTTGTTGGAATAGTTGGTCTGATTTGTTAGCTCAAGTGCACTTTAGACCCATAATATTTTGTACTAGATGTTGCCTGAGAAAGGCTGCACAATTTTTTGTAGGCTATCCAAAGTTTTGGATGTTTCATTCTTTATGATATGCTACTTTTTGTTGGCGGTTTGGGCTTCTTGCTGAAAACACCAGTTCATCTCCAATTCAATTGGTTATGTTAAATATATACGATTATACAATCTTTAAAGTAGTGTGGATTTCGTAATTAGTGCAGTATACTATGGTCTTTACTTCATCTCACCTGTTGGAAGATTGATTGTAAAGTTTGATGAGAAGTGTGAGACAGTAAAAAACGAACAAGTAGATACATGATGAATACACATTATTATCTATTTATTACATGACTAGAAGAAATTATTGAATGGGTTACGTCTGGAGCTTGTTCCACCATTGAGATTTCTAGTTTTATAACAAGGGAGCGAAGAAATGAGGTTTGTATTTGAGAACACAAGCAAGGACGAAGGGGCTGGACTATAAAGAAGCATATAATCACATATGTGAAAAATAAGGAGATGTAATGTTTCATTAGTTCTTATAATTGAACTGCGTAAAAATAACGAGGATAGCATCCAATGAATTTTACTACTATAAAATGAAACGTTGTATGTAATCCTGCTCTTATTCGTGTGATGAAGTATATTCATTGTACGACTCGTTCATTGATACATAAATATATTTTTCGACTTTATATAAGAACTACTAGAGTTTTCTTAATTATTTTATGTTTTGATTTCATATCTACTTTTGTCATTTGGGCTTACAGTGCAAGGAACATTGTTAAGGAAAAATGAAATAAAAATTTGATAGTTGTGTGAAGCTTATTTTGAAAAGTTAATTCATGAATTGGTTTTTGTTGTTCGAGTACCAAGAGAATTCCCAGCAGTGTTACAGTTCAAAAAAAATAATAAAACAAAATACTCTTAAGTGTAGTTAAATGGGTAGCTAAATATATTTAGAAATTCATTTAGCTATCCGAGATCTGAAAACCCTCTACAACAGTATAGCTAAAGCTTTAGAGCATTCCCATCGGAGTAACTAAATTGGGTACTATATGTCTTTAGCTACCCATTTAGCTACCCAAACTAAAAAAATCATCCACAACTGAGCCTCTATTGCTACAATATTGTCTCTAAATTTTGTGCCCAATGAGGTTGGGTCAATAAATTTGGCTATTAAAACTTATCACTATTTATAGGTACTATATTATTTTAAGTACAATTTAGCTTAGGTACAATATATATATGCGTATACTATAAATATTATATATATAAATATGACATATAATATATATTATATATTATAATATACATATATATAACATTATACATAAAATATGTGTGCATATATATATATATATTATATGTATAAAAATATATATAATATAAAAAATATGTTTGTAATGTTATATATATATATTATATATGTGTGTATATATATGTATATAATGTGTATATATTAATGTATTATATATATATATTTATATACATATATGTGTTATATATATATTATATATAATATTATCTATACTTATTAATATATATATATATATATATCCAATATTTATGTATATATGAAAATTTTATGATATATATATATATTATCTAATATAAAAAATATAATATATATGTAAAAAAATATATATTATATAAATAATATGTATATAATTGTATTTCATCAATATTATGAATAGAACATCCTAAAACTAAAAGATAAATTAATTCAATAAAGTTTTAATTTTATTACCTTATTGTAAGATTTTATTATTTATTGGAATACAGTGACGTTGCGCTCTAAGCATTAAATGGATTCATTTGATACGTCCACGTAATAACAGAATACAAAAACAAGAGGAAAAACGAACCCATTACATACATACAAAAATATTTTGTCTATTGTTTATCTAAATTGAAATTTGCGTCATTGCTGACCACTTAATTCGAGTTTGGGCCCCATTAGAGTTTGAATTTAGTCAACCACACAATTAATAAATAGTTTTTTTAAAAATAATAATCATTAGTAAATAGTATCTAATCCAATTACTACTTTAGTGCCAGTGTTGCGTAATTATCAAATCCAATTACTATAATTAGAGTATACAATATGACATTTCTCTGTCATTAAGTAGCTTAATTAAGCAACATTCCGACATAAATCAGGTGTGTGTTTGACTAGCTATAAATTTTCTCCAATTCTTTATTAATGATAGTTTTTTCATATTTGTTGGAAAAATATTCAATCTTTTCACTTTTTAAATTTAAAGTCAGATAACATTTTGTCCGATAGATTTATTTACTATTTTAACTTGAATAAATTGAAAATTTTAACTTAGATGTATCATTTTTTTAATTTAAAAATAAATTGATTTATTTATTGAAAAGGTATAACTAAGCGAACTTTTTATAACAATTGAGAAGTAAATCCAGTTACTGCATTTTTACAAGAGGAGAATTCATGAGATACAAAGTTCAGAGTAATTGCTAATGACAAATAAATTTACCTCACACATAATTTTGCCAAAAATTAGAAAATAAAGAAAAATCATAACTGTCATTTGTGTAATTTTAAATTTTACCAACAATCCAGCCCATGCGAAAAAAAAATGTTGCAAAAAATAAAAAAATAAAAAAACGTACGGATGACCCCAGTTGAGTAAATATAACTTAATGGTAAAAATTCTGAAACAATTTTGTAATTATACATATTAAATTATATTTTAAAGGTTCAGAATTTGTCCAGTATTATTATACTAATTTTAAATTGTTAATGGCTTTTCTATTTCCATAGGAAAAACATATAATCCACAATTTATACGACAGTTCACCACGCACAAATACGTAATTACACTTTACCCCTTGAGGTTTTTGACTATTTTAGAGTACCCATAGATTTTTTGAAAATTACCACTTTACTCTTTGATATTTATATTCTATCGCACTTTACTTCGACAACTTAAAGGGCAAAGTGAATCAGCTAGTCTATCGAAACAATCTCACATTACTAGAAGGTGAAAAATAATTAAAAGACAAATTTTTAGAAATAATTGTCTCATATGATATTACATGAACAAGAAAAAGTTGACAGAATTACATGCTGTATCTACATTTTTTTTATAATCTGTTACATATCTACAAATTATTTACACAATACTCGAACTCAGACCATGTATTAAACCTTTTTCAAACCTGTTGAATCAAGATGAGATGCTAGCATGAATATTAGTTTGTCACATTTTTATTTGTTCTACGACAAGTAGCTCGTCTATATGTAGTAGGATTTTATAAAACTTATTTATCATCAATAAACATTCAATCAATTAAATTCTTTTACAATGATTCTATTACAAATCAGTCGAGCCGAGCCGAGCCTAGGTCAGTTTAGGCTCGACTCATTTGTTTGGAGGGTGTGTTTAAGTTCGGCTCGTTTACTTAACGAGCTCTAATTTTTTGTTCAGGATAGGCTTGACCGAACTCAATCATGTTTATGAATATTTTGGTTATTTTAGAGGAATATATATTACTTATTATTTATCGATTAAATAGTAAAACAAATATTACTAAATTAAATCTTTTATAGAATCGCCAACTAATAACTAATTAATAGCTGATATATCGAATAATTACGACGTTTTATAGTTTTTTCAACTCAATCTCATAAATATGAAGGGGTAAAGTTTAAAAAAATACATCATTTAGGTAATATGATAAGTTTTTCTTAATTTATTGAAATTGTTCAGACTTGACTCGTTTATCTAAAGAGTTCTATTTTGTTGTTCGGGTTCGGCTCATTTTGTTTAGTAAATGAACGAGTCTGAATAGAGCCCAAGCTTATTTATAAATCGCTCGAATCATTTGCATCCCTATGAAAACTGTATACCGTATGGTAGTATATTTGAAAACTGACAAAACAATCCAAGAGAAAGAGTGACAAAGCGGGCTAATCTGAAACATTTAAAACTCCATAGGGGAAAATCATAATTTACGCAACAATAATAAATCCAATCAGTGCCGACAATCTCTCCCTCTCTCTCACCCCC
>MKEJ01093040.1:0-31555 GCA_001753735.1 Embelia ribes
ATCTTAATTAAATAATTGAAAGCCAACTTTAATTAATTCATATCTCAATTTTGACTAATGTTGACTTTTTGACTAAAGTCAACTCTAAAGTCAATTTCTAATGGTCCGGACCGACAATTTAAATTTGATATCGTACAATCTTAGTATGTTTTTATTTATAGTCCAACATTTCAATCAAAACTCGATTCTGACTTGTCGTCTGACTAAAAATGTTCAATTTGTCGGTATTTACGTAAATCGGTATTCCGACTTATGCTAATAACGTCTTATCGTTCATAGGAATCAGTCAAAGTGTCATCAACACTTATGATAATTATTGTAAGACATTTTAAAATTAAGAACACTAATTTACTCTCAATTCAATCAGTGCCATTGACTTTTGAAAACGATATATCGTACAATGCTTTTGAAAGAAAAAAAAATTTGGGCCTTATAGTTTTCACTTTTTTGTACTACACAGACAATTTCCATTCTTCTAGTAAATTACGATTAAATTAAGTGTTTTCATAGTAGTGTAAAGCTCAACACTTGAATTAACCATGCAATAACAATAAATTATGCAAGGATCAGTCAAAGAAAAAGCAAAATCAAGCACTATTTTAGAATTCAAAATCTCATTATCAATCCCCACCTAAGGTCAGTTAGTGATGGAAAATTGTGTGTATGGATGTTTAATTGCTCTGCCTCACTCCAGTAGCCAAATTTAGACTACTATGACTGTCAGAATCTATATTTCCGATTTGTTTCGAAAGACAAAAAGAGTAATATTTGTATATGTGTAAAAATGTGTGCAAATGGCGTATATTTGTCAGGTCTCCGAAATTCGAGACCCTGGGCACGTGAGATTTTTAAGAAAATATTATTTTCCCAACAAATATATAATTTATTGACAATTTAGTACTGACTTGTTGTTGTGCATAATGTAGATGAACAACTCTAATTTTAGTGTGTGTGTATATATATATAACAAATACTATGCGTACAAAAGGGTGAGCCTTATAATACAAAAACAATTTAATGCAAGAGGTCTCATTAATATACAAAACATATATCTTGAAATGCTTTTACAAATGCTACCACGTTAACCTTGCAACTTAAGCTCCGAGGGGGAGTTGCTCTGCCTACTGCTTTATCATAGCTTCTTATGTGCTTGCTATTTCTTTTCCCGTATCTGCCGATTGATAAACAACAAGCAGACAGGATTAATTTATGAACAATATTCCCTACGCTAATTAAAGTATAACAATAAAGCATGGCTTATGATACCCTAGAATTCGACACAATCTCATAACATTTACATATATGACTCATATTCCAGGTGAAATATTATGTTGGGAAAATACTTAACACCAACGCGGGAACATGTACCATGAGACTTAATGCATAAAGATTTACGTATGGGTGTTCCTCCATACCCTGAATCCTACAAGAGACTCGTGCGGTACTTAAAGAAGGGTTTGTCCCCTACTTTGGTACAATCTACCGAATGCACCTTTTAAATGTTGTTTCAAAAGGTAGTCTACCTAGGACATAATTTATTTTTACAAAAATGCCATATATTTTTTAAAACACTACCACGTATTTCCCAACAAAATTACTGACTCGCATAGATATTAATACGCCCATATTTCACAAATTTCATCAATTAACTTAAAACACCCATATTTATTCTCAAGTAAATTTCTTATCCACACATAGGCACACAAAAGAGCATGCCAAACACACCGCCAATTCCTCGAATATTGCACATAAATACACAATAGCATAGATACAATATACATTAATTATTGCAGGGCCTATTGCCCGTAACTAACCCATACTTGATAGTTTTAATGTGAGACCTTAAGCTTAAACTTCGAGTTCTTCTACTCACAACACTGCTTAGGTAAGGTCTTGCCTAACTTCTCATCTTCAACCATCAAAAGGGGTCTTAAGGCTAAAAACATAGCATACATCTTAATTTTAAGTTTGCCCATAGCAATTAGCCGACTGATAAGGGACAATCAGTCGACTAATTGTCCTGTCCAGATTAAAAATGGAATATTTCTTGGCTTAAACTTAATTCTGATAATTTTACTTGCAAAAATGTTAAAATGTCTCAATTTTTCACATGTTTGATTGTCCCTTGCATGACTGATTTCTTACAAAAATACCAATATTTCGTCGGTATCATGTACGTTCGAGTATTGAATACTTTATTAACTTCAAACTTCTACAGTAACTCAGAGGTTGAGCAGTTTCTTACCTCGTTTATAGCTAGAAAACTTTATAACCACAAAATCATCAAAAGTTCAGTATTTCCCCCTTACTTTTCTTACCCCCACTCCCCTCTCTTAAGAACAAGTGTATGTGTATGTGTATGTGTATGAGAATGTTCCTAACATTTTCTGGGTTTGTTGATGCATAAGGTTGAGATTGGTGTGGGACATGTGTCCCTGAGTGGACACTTATCTCATTTTTAAAAATTGTCACCGCATAAATCAGTCAACTGATTCAATAAATTAATTGATTGATTAATAGTTGACTTATTGTTCTTATGAGTCAACTGATAGGGCTAGAGAGTAAAATTTTCAGAGTGTTACATTTTACATTGGTCTTAACTGATTTATAATATAATGACATTTTTAGGAGTATCAGAACAAGAAGTTTAATAAAATATTTTAAATGCATGAAATAAATAAGTTTAATTATTTTTAGGAATACGGGAAAAAGAAGTTTACTTATTTTTAATTTTATATTTGTTTTTAATTGATTTATATTTAATTATACTTAGAAGAATTCTATTATGGTAATATTTCCAAAGAAAATAATATAATTTAATAAATTTTATTTTTCAAAATTTTAGGTTTGATTGAATTCTATTATGATAAGTCTATTAATTAAAATTCTAAGTCATGGTATATGTGTCAATTATTTATGCGGACATTTGTCAAAAATAATGTGAAAACAGTTGAACGGACAACTTTTATATATTTTTTCCAATATGGATATATTTTTTTTAATTATAATTTTCATTATTTTATTCCGGTAGATAGAACCGGTTTTTGTATATATTTATATGTTTCTACTTAGATTTGATTTAGAGAAACTCTATTATGGTAATATTTTTTTACAAAATAATATATATTATAAGTTTTATTTTTTAAAAAGTTTACTTTTGGCGGAGTTTTATTAGCATAACTTTTTATTTTTAAAATTTTAAATTTATAGGACACATCAAAAGACTAAGCGAACACATATCGCTATTAGAACGAAAGCAACAGAAGGTGCAACCCTTAGATTATTAAGAAAATAGGAGGAAAAAAATAAGAAAATAAAAAAATGGATGAAGAATGATAATAATAGCGTAATTATCAATGACCACCCCACCCATTAGTTTTAATTTTATTCCTTAGGTACCCCATATTTCAATAAGCTGTCAAAGAGTTTTCCCAAACAAAAAAAAAAATTGAATTGAATGTAATTGACAAATATATCCTCATGCAATTTTAAATTCGATTGCTCTGGAGTTTTATGCAATTTTAAATTTAAAATTGAATTGAAGATAAGTGACAAATATATCCTTATGAATATTTATTGTTATTGCTAATAATTAATAAATGGTTTGCCATTTCTCTTTGTTTTGTAATCTTTGAATTCCCACCCCCAAAAAAAAAAATATTTACAATAATTGATGAACTATCCAAAATAGAAAATAATTTTACTATTTGTGCAGGAGAGAGTAGTATGTTTTTTACTAGCAACCAATCGTTATTTATATTGACTTTATTGTCGGTTGCAAATTGCAATTAGTTATTCATTTAGAAAGCGAGGGAGAGAGACGGGAAAAGCATGGTACTAATTTAATGGTGAAGCATGATAGTGTTGGTGTGTGGTTAAACGTAAGGCTTATCTCATACCCCATAAATAACCGATTGGTATACTAATCTTTAAAAAAACATGAATGATGATAATTGTATAAGTATACTCCACTCAGAGGCAGAGCTAATATTAGAAAATGGGATGTTCTGAAAGTCATGAATTATTATGAGGCTAAAAATTTACTAGATGCAAGGCGCAAATAAAAATCCATTTAACCAAAATACAATATATTTAGTCGGTTTTTTTAGAATTATGAAAAGTATTGAGTCCCTTTATCAAATCATTGGC
This sequence comes from Embelia ribes, assembly GCA_001753735.1. NCBI lineage: Eukaryota > Viridiplantae > Streptophyta > Magnoliopsida > Ericales > Primulaceae > Embelia > Embelia ribes. The sequence goes on from MKEJ01093040.1 coordinate 4,150, forward strand.
TCCGTTCATGATGCCATGAATAACAAGTCAATAGACATCATAAAATATAATTATTCTAATAAATATATTTGATGCGATAAAACTAAAACCTTTAAGAGCATAGGCGAAATTGCGGCCTAATAATGAATTATTGTGTTCCCTTTGTTTGCTGGAGCCAAAAATCCTTGAATTGCATCCTATCTTGGATTAGCAGACTAAGCCCCATGGTGGCCTCACACTCTTTCTCTTCCCTCATTGGTTATAAATAACTTATCACATCACGGTACCGAGAGACGGATAATTTTCAATCAGACAAATGTTTTTATTATATCAATTTTTCAACATTCACTTGTCTTATATTTACTCAGGCTTCGGAGGGTGTTTGGATGGGAGTCATCCTAACCCTTCTAGCCGCGCTAATTGTGCAGGGGTAGAGTTCGGGGAGCTGAATAAAAGGAAGGAACCTAAATATTCACGAAGTCATGGATACACCTTGAACCACCCAAAACATAATAAAAGGTCTAACCACACACCTTGAAGCACGGTCAAAAACTCAATACTTACGATATTAATGAACTGACACTAATTAGATTTGGATGGATCGAAAGATAACATACGTTTAGAGTGCTTCATACACATAGTATTCTATTTGCTTGAATATATGAAGTAGTTCTTTTTAGCCATCATTGTTATTGGTAGTACTCAACTAAATAGCTCTTTCATACATGTATTATTATATATTTACTGACACGTAAGAGGAAAAATAATTTTTTATTATAATATTAATTTATTTTTCTATGTGTCATTTTTATTTTTTCTATGTGTCAATATGTAGAAAATTGCTACATACAAATATATATAAAATTTCACTTCTGGAAAAAATATATGAAAAAGAGATGTTACTACTCATTGTGATCAACATGTTGGTAGTAACTGCCCACCTACATAACATTAGAGGAAGTTTATATAAAGCATCTATTATATTTATAATTCATAGTGTCACATTGAATGGTACCATCCCTCTCCCCCGAGAATTTGATGGTCGCTTTTTTATGAAGATGACCATTATTGACTTTCTTTTATAGTCTTCTTTATCTCCAACTTTCTTTATTGATAAATGCATGTGATGTAGTCACAATTATTCATCTACTAGCATTTTGTTGAACTTTATTCTGAATTAGATTGTTCATGCTCAAATGCAATATGCTTTATACCTATTCACTAATCACCACAAAATAGAATGGTGCTTAAAAATGGGAAAAACAGTGACGGGTGACGTGATTGTTGTACAAAATTATATAAAATAGGAGTTTAATTCAGAACAATTAAATCAATTATTTAACATTTAGTACACGTAATTTTTTATTTTTCAATATTATGAGTTTTCGTGTGCATTTCAAGTTGTTGATGCTAGAAATGCCAAATTCGAGCTTTTAAGATTTGCCATGAAATTTTGGTAAATAGCCAGATATGTAAAAGAATACTCTCGAACACTTAAATTTGAGAATTTGAAGTTGAAGATTTGATAATTGAATAAATAAATAAATAATAGCAATTCACCATCCAATTCCAAAAATTTATCGATCGAAGTAGGCTGAGTTAGATACATGCCTTACACGTGACAGAAGCAGGACCATCTATTTATATTATTTTAATCTATTTTTAAGTGTAAAAATACCCATTAAGGGTAATTTAGTCTTTTATTAACTATAAAGAATATAAAAGGATTTTTCAACCGTAAATCTTTATTTCTCTGTTCTTGTTTGTGTTTGGAGGTTATCATTTTGAAGTTGTTGGAGAATTTTGTTCATTTTGGTTAATAAAAATTTGTGAGTTATTCTTTTTCTTGATTAGTTGTTTAATCATTGTGGTTAATCATGCTCTTAATTTTTTGTCATGCTTTTTCAATGTTTTCTTTATTGAATATTGTCATGTCTTATTTTACAATGATATGCTAAATCAATTTCTTGCCTAGGTGATGAAGATGGATTAAAAATATCCTCCAATTCTAATTAATGAATGGAATTTTGTTAAAATTGAACAATAGTTAAATTATCTATATTATTTAGAATTTTACCTGTCTGAGTATATTAAAGATCGTCAAGCCGTAGTTATGAAGTTTAACAAACTCCCGATGACACTCTAAGCTGAAATAAATTAAATTATAAACATTAGCTATTTATAGATAAACTTTATATAGGCAAGTGTTTAGATATTATTGTTAATTTGTTTAAGTAACTCAACCATAATTTTTCTTGTGTCGAGAAGTAGGAGTAATTTAGTTATTTTGATTTCTAAAAGTGAACTCTAATAATTGAATTGTGCAATTAAGAATTTTTTAGAATTTCCTAGATCAGTAAGAGTCCTGAGTTTGATTCTCTTTACTTACCTAAATAAAGCTACATTGTTTCTAGCATTTGCTAGGTTATTTCTCTGCACGTTTCAAGAGCGATCAATGACCAAATTGCCGCAGTGGCAAAAAAAATATTATAGATATATATCAGGCAATGGACAACTATCAAATTAGTGTTAGTATTCACAAGATACACCACCTTTAGAATATGCTAACTTGTTACGTGAAAATTAAAATTTTCGTATATTTAGTATGCAAATTGCTATCTAAATTTATGGAAGGTGTCAAGGATTGTTAGGGGGCGCAAGTCCCTCCTCTAATTTAAAAAGTTTTCATCGTTTTCTAGACTTGCACAGAAATAATTTCCTAGTTAGTATATTAGAAACAATCATAATTTTCTCGGTAAGATTAAGTATCGAATCCTAGGAAACTCTGAGTCCTAGTCCAATTCACCAAGTTGTAATCTGCTTAACTGAATTCAGTCTAATTAATAATTTTTTACTTTATTTCTACTTCTAAAATATGGGGAATTTCTGGATTTTTGAAAACAAAAAAATAAACAAGCAATTAACCTAAAACTTCTAAAGTAATTTAATTAAGATCTTGTCATTTTTCGGTGAATCTAATAGTAACTTGTAATAATTAAACATCTATCTAAAGTTAATTATTAATTCACTAGTAAGCTAAATCTGTTTTAATTCAACTAAGGATGACATCAGGTATTTTTCAAACACGATAACTACGTCTAAGCAATTCTAGGCTGGCTAGATAAATTAAAAATCCTAGAATTAATAACTATTCAGTTTTGGTTCAGATTATAAAATTATGTTTAATTAATTACTCATTAGGGAATAAACTAACTATCTTTCTTACCTTAGGGTAAGAAAGATAATTAGTTATTCAAATTAAACTAATATAATTAGTAATTTCAATAGCAACAAACTCTAAAGAAAACATAATAACTATCTAATTTTGCATTAAGAGTGATAAAGAACAACTTTAAATCAAGAACAATATTAAAACTAATAACTTACTGATAAATAATTAATCAACCGTAGCAACTCAATATGCAATTAATAGAAAAATAAATTGAAATATTACAACAACTATAAAACAAAACAAACCACGATTTTATTGATTGATTAAATAATTCGAATATTCTTACAATTGCAATAAAGAAGACAATGGGGTTATGGAGATGTCACGCCTCACCAATTCCTCTATGAAATCTTCAAGTTAATGAAAGAAAAGAAGAAAGAGAAAAACTAAACTCAAAGTTGTATATAGAATGGGATATTTTTCCTAGGGAAGTGAGGGTTTTAATAAGCTACAAAGTTATAAGATTCAATCCTAACCATCGGATCAAAATTTATATCATTATTCCGGAATATGATTATATAATTAAGGTAATATTGAAGTCATAAAGGCTGAAAAGGTAATTTTCCAATCTATCAACTTTGGACAAAGTGGCCTATCGTCTAGACCAAACTGCCTTTCGCCGGACGAACAAGGATTCCGTCCAGACCAAGTTTTGAACTCTAATTTTTGGCTCTATTTGCTCATTTTCTCAACTTTCAGCCTCCGGAAACTTCTCATTAGCCTTGAAACACTTTGATTCTTCAAATGATGGGCCAAAATCATAGAAAACATCGCCTCATCAAAGTTGCTTCGTTTTAGCCTTAAAACCATGCATTTTTCATCTTTTTACTTGAAACGGTCAATATTTCTCGTAATATCATAAATTTTCACATATTATGCGTTAATTACACTTTAAGTATTACAAATACATTGTTTTACCACTTTAATTATGTAACTTAAAAGCCCCAATCAACTCTCTTGATTTCCAATCTTTCATGTAATTCTTTCAATGAGATTTTTGCCCATTCAGCCCTTTTTACTTTAGATCCAGTATACTTTTAACTTTTACACCCTTTTGGATTAACTTTTAGACCCATATTGTTTTATTCTTAGCTCTGTCCCTTACTATAAAAAACCAAAAACATAAGTTATGAAAATGGTTTAAAGAACTCCACCTATGTATTTTACGATGCATAGTCTATCCCATGTTAGGATAAAGGAGGTGGGTTATGGTCAGTTGATGGTCAGCTATAAAAAATAGTCACACCATATGAAATAGAGCCAAATAAGAAATTTATTGGGGCATTCCCTACTCAGTAAAGTGCTACATCGGATTGAGGGTGTGGTGTTAAATTAGCAAAGGCTAGAGCATTCCCTCCGCAACGAGCTGCATCGGACCCCGGGTGTAGTGTTAAATTGGCAAAGGTACAAGCTAGGGTATTTCCCAAAAGTACGCGTTACATCGACGCCCGAATGTGGCAAAAATTAGGCACGGTTCTCACATTGGACTGGACGGGTGTGGGTAAAGAAGTCAGTCCATCAGCACAGGGTTCGTCTGACATCTTGGAATATAGGGTCCTTAATTGGAAGGCTAGCAGAAATTGAAAAAGTGATAAATAGAAGAAGATTAAGTATTTTATGTCTTTAGGAGACTAAGTGGATTGGTGAGAAAGCCAAAAAGATAGCACCGTTTAGTTATACGTTATGGTACAAGGATAAGAATAGAAATGAAGTTGACATAATCATTTCTAAGAGTTTACAGAAATATATTGTCAATGTGAGGTGAAAGGGTGATCGAATTTTGCGTATTAAGCTTGTAATTTGGGATGAGTTTATAAATGTGTTAAGTATTTATGCACCCCATGTAGGCCTAGATGAGGCTAATAAGAAGTAGTTTTGGGATGATTTAGATGAAGATGTATAAGGAATACCTCTTATCGAGAAGTTATTCATTGGAGGGAACTTAAATGGACATGTGGGTAAAAGTCGAGATGGTTTTGAGGGTGTGCACCGTGATATGATTTTGGGGATAGAAATAGTACCGGATATGTTATTTTGGATTTTGCTACAGCTTATGACTTGATGCTAGTAAATACATGGTTTAAGAAAACAGAATCACATTTGGTGATATATAGAAGCGGGACACATGCTAGCCAAATTGATTTATTTCTAAGTAGGAAAATGGATAAAAAAAAATATGTAAGGATTATAAAGTTATCCTAAGAGAAAATATTGTTACGCAATATAGACTCTTAGTTATGAATGTTTACATTCAAAGTTGGCAAAAGAAATGGGGCCAAGTTCAAGAATCTAGAATTAAGTGATAGGAGTTAAAGAGCATGAAGATAATGTTATTTAAAGACAAGGCAGTTAAAGAGGCTGATTGGGGGGCCGAAATGGATATAAATGTGATGTGGGAAAAGATAGCATAATGTGTAAAAATGATAGCTAAGGAGACACTTGGGGAATCTCGAGGAAGAGCACCCCCTCGAAAGGAATCTTGGTGGTGGACTAAAAAGGAGAAAGTAGTGGTTAAAGCAAAACACGAGAGTTATAGGGAGCTCAAAAAATATAGAGTTGATTAAACTTATAAAAGATATAAAGAAACAAAAAAGGAAGTAAAAAAAATCATCCGGGATGCAAAATCTAAAGTTCATGAGGAGCTTTTTAGAAGATTAGATACAAAAGAGGGAGAAAATGAGTTGTATAAAACTGCAAGACCGAAAGATAGGTGCATAAAAAGTGAGAATGACAAAGTTTTAGTAAAAGATGATGACATTAAACAAAGATGGAGAGATTATTTTGACAAAACTTTTTAATAGTGATCAGTTGAGTAATCTAAGTAATATTACTATTTCTTCAGAAGAGCTGAACCGCAACTTTATGTGAAGGATCAAAGAGAGTGAGGTTAAAGAGAATTTAAGAAAAATGAATATGAGAAAAAAAATAGGACCGGATGACATTCCTATTAAGGTTTGAAAAGTTATAGAGAATGTGAGGATAAAATGGTTAACAACTCTATTCAACAAAATTTGGCGTAATGGGAAAATATTTGATGAATGGAGAAATAGTACTTTAGTACCTTTATATAAAAATAAGGGTGATATACACAACTGTTCAAATTATCGTGGTATTAAATTCATGAGTCATACCATAAAACTCCGGAAGAGAGTAATTGAATATAGGTTATGGCAAAATACTATGATTTCGGAAAATCAGTTTGGGTTAATGCATGGGAGATCGACTACAGAGGCAATTTATTTATTGCGACAACTGATGGAGAGAGATAGAGCGGGGAAGAAAGGCCTAATATGGTCTTTATTGATTTGGAGAAGGCTTATGATAGAGTTCCGAGAGAGATACTTTTGACAAAAAAAACTGGTTATCCTTAAATATATAAATATTATCCAGGATATATGTATGAGGGTGTAATTACCAATGTCAAAATATGCGATGGCTTGTCGTCTAGGTTTCCTATTACAATAGGATTACATCAAGGCTCAACACTAAGTCCTTTCTTGTTCGCAATAGTAATGGACGAGCTGACAAGACACATCTAAACCGATGTGTCATGGTGCATATTATTTACTAAAGATATAATTTTGGTTGACGAGACTAGAGTGGGTATAAACGATAAATTGGAATTGTGGAAACATATTTTAGAATCCCGCGATTTTAAGTTAAGTAGCTCAAAAACTGAATATATGGAATATTGTTTCAATGGACGATGGATAGAGGATCCAATTATGGTTAATTTAGTTGGGGAGGTGGTACTTAAGATTGATCATTTTCGATATTTAGGATCAGTTTTTCAAAGCAACAGTGGGATAGAAAGAGGTGTCAATTACAAAACCCAAACAGGATGGATGAAGTGGAGAAGTGCATCCAGAGTTCTATGTGACCGTAATATACCTCTACGGTTGAAAAGAAAATTTTATAGGACCATAGTACAACCGGCTTTATTATATAGAAGTGAGTATTAAGCTACTAAGAAATAAGATGAACACAAAATGAGTGTAGTTGAGATGCGTATGTTACAGTGGATGTGTGGTAAGACTAGAAAGGAAATGATTAAAAATGAAGAGATTCGGGATAGGTTACGAGTAGCAACTATTGAAGATAAGATGAGAGAGAGCTATTTAAGATGGTTTGGACATATAAGAAATATACCAGTGAGTGCACCAGTTAGAAAGTGTGAGAGTATTGAAGTGAGAACGGATATGAAAGATAGAGGTAGACTTCTAACTACATGAATACAAGTCTTACAGAAGGACATGCGTATTACAATATTGGACAAGAAAATGGCTTTCGATAGGAATGAGTGACATCGAAAAATTCACATCAACGACCCGATGTGATATCTTATTTTGTTCTCTTTTTGGAAGATAAATAGATATATTATTAAACCAAAGAAATATATGCTTACGGGTTGAACCCGAAATACAATTAAGCTCAAAATACATACTACTCGCTCTATGAAGAGCTTAAAACTCGACAAGCCTAACCACAAATAAATAGATCGCTAAGATGCAATATGCTATACTATGAGTTAATTTAAGGTGGTCAAAAAGAGGCTTCCAAAGAAGGCTACTCTTTCGATAGGAATGTCTTATTTTGTTCCATTTAGCCTATCCCAATTTATTAGGATTTTCAAGACTTTGATGATGATGATGAAAATGGCTTAAAGATGGTAAAAACAATAGACTAATGCGTATACGAGATTTTTAATTTTTCATCATATCCCATTTTGCTTTGTTTGAAATTTTTGTGTAATACAAGGGCAAAATGGTCCAAATTGTGACAAAACAATCTATTTAATGACCTATTAAAACTTGAAGGGTTGAGTTGATAAAAATGAAAAACGACAAAATATCAAATTTCAGTTGTGTTTTTCTGATAATTGCCCTTTATTTTATTGACAAAAGCAATCTGTATTCACTACATTAAACAAACAACTATAATGCCGTAACATAACTCTTACTTTAATATATCCACGAAATAAAACTCATATTTTGGTTCAATGTGAACAAACATGTATAATCATATGATATCATTAACAATAAAATAAATACTGGCAATCAAAGGAACGACATAGATACCTACCTCTGCAGAGTTCACGTGACTTGCAACAATGAATTAGGGGGTATCGTGATCAATGAGTTTTCAACATGAAATTTGTACTAGATCTTGACTTATTCTCTCCATTCTTTTCAAGTGTTAAAGTTATAATTTTTTGAAGTGTCTATTTAAAAATTTAATGAATCATTAATTATTATTTTTTAAATGTTATTTCTATTAATTGATTAGAATGATATGTTTTAATTATTTAATAAAAAATAATAAATTAAAATATTAAATTTTTTTGACAATGAAAGTCAATTAATGATTTTGTTAATTTATATTCTCTAACTTAAATGATAATTGAAAAAGAAAGAATGGACTAATAATTGGGGGTCCACAACATGACACGCTAACTTTATAGATACATTTGTATATGGGAGATTTATACACTAAAAACCCGGTGTAATTAAATTATGGGGATAATTTTGTAATTTTATGCTACATTTTATCGATTTGACCATAAATTTGCCATCACATGTTAATAGCATATTTCCACATATATGCTATCCTTGTCTCCCATAAGAAACCTCGATCAAATATTAATGTTCTTTCAATGAATCACAATATAAACAAGGCAAGAGAGGCACAGCCTTTCTTAAAGCGTGCCTTGATACACGGAAGTGCTAGAAACAAAACTTCTAATTTGTAGCGTTTATAAAAGTATTAATTATGTATTATGATTTATACTCTGTATCTCACATGTTAAACAAAGTAACCTACTTAGTAAAATTCAAAACAAATTGTAAGACATGGACCGGTTAATTTATTTGCCGCATTTTTTAGATGATGATCACTTTGTTTGTATTTGAATGTTCTTTGGCAGATATATTACCATTTAGGATTTGTAATTTTTTTTACATTAGTCGCAATTTTAAAAAAATGGAGAAAACTTAAGCTCCGGGAACTTGGTCATATTTCAAAGGTTGAACCGGAAATTTCAATTTGCATTAGTCATATTTACAATCATCATATATTTGGTCAAGTTCTACTTCAATTGTTTTCTTATGTTGATCAGTTGCCAAGAAAGAAAGAAAGAAAAAATTGCTTGGAGAAATTTTGTATGTGGATTTGACTTCTTTACCTTGTAACTAAATTGTTTCACACCCACGTTTTCATTTGGGAAGTCCTCTCATTGAAAGAATATTTTTTTTTATGGGAATGTGCATGAATTACTGTGTTTAACAATAGTTTACTATCAGTGTTTTAAATTAATTTTTATTAAAATTAATTATAGTAAATTATGCCCAGTTAGCAATGATTTTGCCTCAAAACACATTAATTCCATATAAAAAAAATTATTGTATATTGATGAAAAAAATTCTTGGATTGAGAGCAAATTCTTTCATTTCATTCCTCTCATTATATTAAACCCAATAATTTTCAATATGTTTCAAGGCAATACTCGCCCCGTCTCATTTTAATAGGCGATCTTTTCTTTTTTATTTGTTCTATATTATAGACCAATTTTCTTATTTAAAAGATAGTCAAAATAAGTATTTTATTTATATACCCTCATTAAATACATTTTTTTTAACAAATAAGACTTTTCACATTTTTAATGAATGATATCTCAATAAAATAAGCAATAAATTTAATGTTATAACCATTCTGACTAATTTTTTCTTAATCCGAGTGAAAATTCAAATAAGCCTATTACTTTGGGACAGAGAAAATAATCATTATGCCCACATAATTGGACAAAATCATCCGCAACATTCAAATTACAAGTACCTACCATAAAATCTTCAGAGAAAATGTAATATTGTTATCTCCTACACTTCAAAGGAAAAAGCACATTAACGTGCCAGAGAAATATTTTGATTAATTGGCAGCTGTTTTGATAAAAATAGGTTTGTTAGAAATTGAACAAAAAAAAAATAAAAAAATGACATCCATTAGAATAATTAGTAAAATAATAAATATCTTCTTAATTAACTAGTCTTGTGAGTTATGAATTTGTCAAGGTCTTTTTCAATAGGCGTGAATATAATTTGTCAAACATAGCATTACCATTCTAAACCAATGTTCACGAATGTAGTGACGTGTCACTTTATATTTTTGTGGAATCTATCGAATATACAGACAAAATTGACGGCAGATAAATACATTAAAGTTATATTGGGAGGGTCACTTTTGTTGACAAAAAAATCAAAATTATTTTCCATCTTCAAATCATTTGCTTTATATTTTTCCTCGGATTCATCGGGGGAAAATCATGTGGTATGAAAATATATATGCTCATTGGTCATAAGTACATACATACCCTTTTTCCATATTTCGTCTCTCCAAAAAGTTGTATACTTTAAATTCCATATGAGTACACATTGTGTGTGGAAATGGCAACAACTCAGGTTGTCGGCCTTATCACAATAACTTTGTTTCATGACTATTCTTTTCCTTCAATTTTTAGTGTGACAAAATTTAAAAAGCGTAAAAACTTTTGTAGTTTTTAATGCTTTTTAAAGTGGCAATCCTTATTTCTGTTTAATAATGTTTTCCATGATTTTGGTCAAAAGATTGTCAAATCTGTTCTCCCTATGGGCGGATCTAACATCGCCGTAAATTAAAGAATTTTACCTAATTCAATTATCCGTGGGCAGATACTTAACTTTTGTTTTTGTGAAATATTTATCTCCTTTTTCCGGTCTAATTGTTGTTTCGCATGCACCTCGCTTTTTGGTTCCGTGATATTTTGGCCTTTAGCAAGCAACCTAAATGCAATGTGACTAGTCGTAATTAATTAGTCTAACAAATGATTATTAGGATTGATTATGTCCTTCTTGTGAATATATTCGAATAGCATGTTTGCATTAGTCCACAAATTTGCTCGCTCTTTGTTATGGTCAGAAACGTAATTAGTTGCTTGATCATTGTATTTCACAAAAGGCACTTGCGATAAGCTAGTGCGTTAAAATCTTAATACATGATCAGTACGAAATTGTTGATAGTAATTTACATATTGTTGAATAAAATAATAAATAATATAATGTGCATCATTTAATAATTTAAATTTTTAGATAAGATGGTTACACACCTTCTAATATGGTATCAGAGTAGGCCGAGATACTAAGTTCGAATCTCATCACTACCTAATTAAAAAATTAAATTGCACTTATGAGGTAAAAATAATTTATAAGTGAGAGGACGTACTGAATAAAATAATAAATAATATAATGCGATTCTACCTATTTGTTTAAGATTTTATGTGAAATAGTTGCATACCTTCTGACACCTATGGTAAGCAAACTTCAATCGGATGAAATTTTCAATGTGTAGAAATTTGTGGAAAATGCATGATCCCTACATTAATACAAGTAAATGTTGTAAACTCGTAACATTAGAATTTTCCACGATAAGTAGGCTCTAATAAAGCATCAGAGACGTTAAAAAACAAAATGAACAAAGAATAAAAATATTCTTAAGATTTAGACACACCAAGTATTATTAAATTCTTCTTGTTAAAAGTATTTTTAAAAGGTAATTTAAAAGCGGGCACAATAATAATATTTGATAAAAAAATGTTTAAAACTTATTTTGATAAATAGTGTGGTGTTTGATAAATTAGTATTTTTTTATTGTATACAGACAAAAGTAAGTTTGTATTGGGAATAAAAAAATGTAATTAAGGTTATTTTAGCAATTAATAATAGAAAAAGTAGAAATAATTTTTAAAATCAACCATTGGATTGCTTCTAAAACTATCATTAAAAAACTAAAAACAAATTCTAAAAATAAGTACTTTAATATTTTACTAAATACTATTGATATATAATTTCTAAAAAAAATAAAATCAATTTAGAAACAAATATTCCAAAAGGGGCCTTGGTCCAATCTTTAGAAGCCATATTACATGGATGGTTTGTTAAGATTGAACATTGCCATTATATGATTAGATCATTGCTAATTTATTATTTTACTAGTGCCCAATCGGAATTTATGTTGGGTCTATTGTCGGTTGCAAATTGTAATTAATTATTCATGTAGGGAGAGAAATGGGCAACGCATGCTAACATTTTAATAGTAAAGCATGATAGAGTTGGTGAGTGGATAAACACAAGGCTTATGTCATTTATATATTTAGTCGATGGGAATAATAATTTAATAAAAATATACTCTCTCCGTTTCGAAATAAGTATCACTTTGTATCTATAAATAAGAATAAAAAAATAATTAAATAATTTAAATTTTAGCAAAAAAATATATGCAAATTACCTTGGTCTTTCTTGTTCTATTACTTGACCCTCTTTTTTGCCTGGTATCATTAAATATTTGTGTTTTTGGGAATGGTTAGAATATTTAATTAAAATAAGATAGGTAGAATTGAAAATAGAGCAATAAATTTTTTCTTAATTTTTTAAAGTGACACTTATTTTGAAAGAAATTTTTTTATCTAAAGCGACACGTATTTTAAAACGAAGGAAGAATATGCACGTTTATTGAATAAGTGTACTCCGGCCAAGAGGCTGAGCCAATATTAGAACTTGAAAGTCCCGAAAGTAGTAAAATTAATAAATTGATTAGAAATTTATTAGATAGGTCCAAAGACACATATGAAAAACTATTATATTAAAACATAATAAATTTAATGAATTTTTTAGAATCACGAGAGGTACTATAGCCTCTCAACAAACCTTCGGCTTTGCTCTTAACTGCATTCATACCAAGTTGATAGACCACTTCATATATGTAATGTATGGTTGATAGGGATAAAACCGTAGCCTCTAAAATTATAGCCAAAATAAATTCCAGCATATTATATTTTGCAGGAGCCAAAAAGCCTTGGCGTCCGAACATTTTTCTTTAATCTCATTCGCTATATATAGCAGATCACATCACGGTAACTGAAGACGTATAATTTTTAGTCATATATTTACTAAGGCAACGGAGGGCGTCTGGTGGGAATCATTCAAACCCTTCTAGACGTGCTACTTGTTCGAGGTTATAAAAAGTGTGTTGTGTCCAATTAGGAATATTCAGGAGATCACCGATACACCTCGAACCACCTCAAAGATAATATAAAAGGTCCAACCACGCACCTTTGAGGAAATTTAAAAAACACAACACCCTTTAAAAAAGAAAGGGTCAAATTACAAATTGAACCAATCTGCAGCTATATCGATAGTCATACATCATGATGCAAAATCAAAGTGTATATATATAATAATAATAAAAAGTATCATAAATATAAAGTAGAAATAACATCCTTATTTTATCATCACCTTATGATATTACTATTAAAAATGATACTAATTAGATTTGGATGGAAAGATAACATATACTTAAGAGTGCTTATTCTATTTCCTTTAATTCTTGTCAGCAATCATTAATTATTATTGGTAGTACTCAACAAATAGTTATTTTTTATAGCATGCTTAAAAGAATGGGTAAATTCACTTTGCCCCCGATGTTTCTAATAATTTCGGTATACCCCCAAATATTTTAAAAATTACATACTGCCCCATTTAGAAATTAGTTTTGGTCATTATGTTAAAAAACCATCTTATCCTCACCTAATTTTACTTACTTTAACTATTAATTATCTTTTCATGACCATATTACATTTTTCATATAGCTGTATATATTTAGAATTTTTTGTTTCACGTATAATAAAATACAACCAATTTCCATTAAGTTTTAATCATAGTTGTATTGCATAGCAATATGAGATAACAATTAACTAAACAAAAAAAAAATCGAATTCTAAATTTCATAAAAATATAAATTTTGAAATATAATTAATGTCCTCACAATTGTGTGTATTTATTGTTAGAGGGCATATTTCAAAAAAGGTGTTGGTGAGCTCCCCTGTCATCAGGTCACCAACTTTCTTTACCTTTCGGCAATGGGCAAGCGTCTATTTTTGGAATTTAATTTGTGTATCATGACATCCAAGTTTACACTCACTTTCCCCAAAAGTTCAATGAGGTAATATGCAATTTTGGGACCTCAGGGATTTTTCTGAAAGAGTTAAAAACCTCATGGGGTCAAACTGTAACATAAAGAATTTGATGTTTCCCTTTTTTAATGAAGTTGACTATTCGTATGTGGACACTTCAAAAAAAAAAATGATTACATTGACTTTCTTTTATAGCCTTCTTTATCTCCCACTTTTTTTTTGAGGATGAATGCATGTTCTAACTTGTTGTCATAACTTATCCATCTGGTTGCGTTTTGTTGAAGGATTAGATAGTTCCTTTCTAAAAGCAATATGCTTTGTCCCCATTTACTAATCAAGATATAATAATTTTACCACAAAATAGAATGATGCTTAAAATTGCGAAAAACAATGACGGTCAATTTATCCCAGTAGTATAAAAAATTATTCTACATATCAGCTAATGGACAACCATCAAATTAGTGTTGGCAATCATAAGATACACCACCCCTGAAACTAAAACTTAAAATATGCCAACTCGTGACAAGAAAATCACAAAGTTTTGGATCTTTGGGTTCATTATTGATTAATATATATATATACATACTCATTAACAAATCCTTGGTTTCGTCTATATATATATATATATGTATACACACACACACACAAACATACATACAGACAGACAGATGGAGCCAAGATTTGTTAATGAGCATTAATCCCTCCTCACAATCTTTAAAACTATCTTAATTATCTATATTTAATTTAATTTTTTATGTGATTTTATCCCATCCAGCCCTAAAAACTTTAGATCCAATAATATTTTTGTTAATTTTTCCAACCGTCTTGTGTTATTCCTAGCTACGTCCCTCCTATAGGAAACCAAAAGTATAAGTTAAGAAAATGGCTTAAAGATGTTAGGGGAAAAAAAAAGCACAAGTGTGTACATGTTAGTAAATTGTTGAGCAATCTCTAATATGTAACTTTTCTGTAATTATAGCAAGTAGACATTCCTTTTTTGTTGCGTGTTGATCTTTTCTATCTGAAGTACATTGTTTATTTTTTGAGCAATTATTAAAAAGAGGCTGAAAAGGTCGACCATTTATCAATTTAGTACTTTTATTACAATCTTTTTGATGACTTGTTGAAACTCGAGGGTAAAATTGATAAAAATGAAAAACTTGGGACTAAATCATCATGCCAAATCTGAGATGTGTTTTTAATAACTGCTCTTTATTTTAGGGCAATTCTAAAGTTACTGTACAAATGGGAAATATATCACATTAGTTCAGGCACCACACCATCAAAAATAATTTTATTTAATGGGTACTATGAATCAAATATAATAATTAATTTTTACTTCAAGCACCACTAATTTACTATTGGCATCACAATAATCAATTACCAAAATACTTTTTTCCTTCAATCAATCAAATACTTTATCTTCTTCATCTTCATCTTCATCTTCTTCATATTCATCTTCTTCTTCTTCTTCTTTTTTTTATTATATTTTCTTTATTTTATCCATCCCTATTTTACTCTTCATGCCCATCTTCATATTTATCATATTTTCTCTCATTACATAATCATCTTACACATAAAATTTATTTCACCATTTTTTGCCTTACTAATCTCCACAAAATTGAACCATAAAATCTAGTAAGGCATTATTATTTGAGTCTGTAAAATACAATTGAAGATCAAATGAACCAATCTCCTGAATATATTGAGTTTTCTTCCCAACATAGGGATTCAAATGTAAAATTTTTAAGTTTGATCATCATGTGATACGTTCGACCTCATAGAGATTGGTACTAGGGTACATTCGACCTCAGATTGGTTGAATGACACATTCGATCATCTGTAGGTCGAATGTAGCTTATGACATTCGACACCTTCATGGTCGAATGTCTTATAGGACATTTGACTAGCTGATGGTTGAATGTAAGCTATTCGGAGATGGTGGCAGTAGCCGATATGTGGTGTAGTGCAGTACAGTGCGATGGTGGTGTAATTTGAATTCATTTAATTGAATTTTTTATAATTGATGCAATTGAAATTATTGAATGATTAGGGTTGAATATTTTGAATTTAATTTAATTTTTGATTCGAATGTGCTACAAATAGCCAGTGCAATGGCGGTGGTGGTGGTGTGTGTGATGCGGTGCAGTGGTGGTGGTGGTGCAATTGGTGGCTGGTAATGATGAGAAGGTGAGTGACAGACGACTTAGAAAAATAGAAAGAGAGAGGTGCGGAGGGGATAGGAGGAAGAAGAGTAACATGGGGTCTACCGTTAGGAAGAGGGAGAAGGAGAGGGAAATTGCGAGATTTTGTGAAATTTATTTATAAAGGACAATTATATAACTTCCCATATTATTTAGAAATAGATTAAATTATATTTGATGTTTTAAATGTGTGGTAACTTTAGTATTTTTTTATAATGCCTTAAGTAATTTCTTATTCAATTTGTATATGCTACTTTTAGTCATTTATGTGCCTTTAGAATTACTCTTATTTTATTGACAAAAGTTACCTTCAATTAAATATTTGCCAATCATTTTCCCCTAAATACGCATTTGGCCATCCGTATTCCACACAGTATTAAACAAACAGCTATAATCCGCCAATGTAACTCTGACTTTAATATATATATATATCTGAAAAAAACACACATACTCTAGTTAAATGTGAACAAGCATGCATAATCATATGATATCATTAAAGATTAAAATAAATGCTAGTAATCAAAGGAATGACATAGATACCTACCTCTGCAGAGGTCACGTGACTTGCAACAATGAATTTGGGGGGATGGTGACTAATGATTTTTCATCATGAAATCTGTACTAGGTCTCGTGTGACCTAATAATTGGGGATATGCTAACTTTACCAGACCACATTCATCAATATTCCACACTTGTCCCCTTCACCCTGAGAAACCAAAGTCATTATTAATGTGCTTTGAATAAAATCATTATCATTACAAAAACAAGGCACGAAACACACTGCGCCTTTCTTAAAGCATGGCTTGATCCCCGGAAGTAAATTGTAAAGTATCCCCTCCCTTTTTGTTTAATTGTCGCTTTAATTTTTTTTCATTTCTTTTTATTTATTTAGAAAATTAATGAATCAATAATTAATTACTATTTTTTTTGTATTTTATTCATATTAACTGCTTAGAGTGACATATGTTTGAGTATTTAATAAATGGTGCTAAATTAAAATATTATTTGATTTTTTACAATTGAGGTCAATTAATAATTTTATTAATTTTTGTATTATAACATAAAATGATAATTAAAAGGGAATGGAGGAAGTACTAACCTACAACTTTTCTATTTTTTTTGTCCTAAATTATATCAAGAAAGGGCAATCAATGTTGTTGGAATGCGAAAAATTTTCACCCCCTTTTTAAATTTTCTAAATATAAAAATAGTTCTTGTTGATATAAAGGCACATTATTCCCTCCGTTTCATATTAAGTGTCATTCTAGAAAAAAAAATATATTGAACCAAATTATTCAAAAATCGCTTTGATTATGAAATGATTAGATAATTAATTTAATTAAGTGCTCATTTTTTTTTACTAATAAGTTTGATTGAGTGTATTAAGATTGATTGAAGTATATGAGCATGTGTTGAGTTGAAAGTGAACATTTTTCAACAAGGGTTGTCAACAGATAGCCATAGGTGTCGACAGATATAAAAATATCAGGGAACTTTTAATTGCCTGTCAATATACCTGTCCCATGAACAACTGTCGACAGAGGTACTATATGTCTGAACAAATGTATGTAAAGGTACCTATAACGGTCATATTTAATCAAGAATAATTTTGTCTATTTGGCCTAATAATGGCTGTAAACGGCTAGTTGATCGTCAAGTCTTATAAATAGAGGTTCAATTGAATGTTTATTATCATCCAATCATAAAGAATAATCAAGAAAATTATTCCCCCAATCATTCAAGAAAGAGAAAACTAAAAAATCCACTTTTATTATCATTGAGCAATTGAACAGCAATATAGTCACACTAAGTCTCAATTTCCATTTCATTATAATGTGTTAGACATCTTCAAAGTATTCTTAATCTTTATAATCATGTATCTTTGAGAGAAGAGATTAAAGTTGTAATATTTCATTTCCAAACTTTGTGCTTCTTTGTGAGTTGGTTGTAAGGGTATACTTCAAGACTTGAAGGGCAAATAGAGTGATTAATCATTTGATGTAATTATTTCGTTAGTGGTAATGGAATCTCAAGCGGTTTGATGAGAGAGAGTAGACGAAAGAGATTGTAGGATATTTGGCCGGACCACTATAAAAATCTCGTTTGCAATTTCTCTTCCCTTATCTTTATTTAATTTATTGCATTATTTTATTATGCACATTTTATTTTAATAGCATTCACTATTTATTGTAAGCTATCATTATTTTTTACATAACCAAGGTTACTTAATAGTCTTCTTAGTCTTTGTGCTGCAACCTTAAACGACACTTAATATGAAACAAATCGAGTATCAAATAAGGGTATGTTGGCAAAATATTTTCTTAGCTTAATTTTTAAATAGTAAAATAGACTATAATTTTGGACAAATTAAAATATAAAGTGAGACTATTGAAATGGAACAAAGGGAGTAACCTATCTACTATTGAAATAGGACAGACAGAGGGAGTAATTATATCTTTCCTATTCAAAATTACTATAAAAAAATATTTTACTAACATGCCATCATTTAATGCATTTTTATTAACAACTAATCCCTCTGTCTATGAATTATTAGATTGCTTGAATTGACACTTAATTTTAGGTTATTTTAAATCTAAAATTTGAATTGAAGATAAATGTTCAAAATTTCTCCTATTAATCTTTGACTTGACTTTTTACCCCTAGTAATTGAAAACGACACTAATGGTAATCCACTTTATTATGTAATAATTGTATTTCTTAATAGGGAAACGTCCAATTGATTTTGAACGCTCCAATTTAGAAATTGTACAAATTATTTGAGGACAGAGTATAATATTTTTATATTTCCAACAAGTACATATTAATTAGTGATTTGATTATGTTTACCAAAAAAAATTTAATTTGTAGAAAAGCCAAAGAAGCTATCTTTTAGATTGTAGGGATTGGTAAACAAAGTAACATAGTAAAATACGAGATGGAAAAATAATACTGTAGGGCATGGACGAGGTTAATACGATATTTTCGTAAGGTTAATAAGATATTTTCGTAAAAGAGTATGTTCAGAAATTCGGCATGATATTTAAATAATATTATAAACTCATGTTTTATATTTGTATCTTATTTTAGTATAGTTATTTTCCAATTTGACCGTGAAAACATGGTTTCAAAACTTGAACATGTCATATATGTGATAAGTAAAAAATACGAGTGTTTTTATTTAATTTATATTAATTCGGATTTCGGATGTATTTAATAATATATGTTCGGGTACTTGAAGACAATAGCCTTGCTTGTGCAAAGCTCTACTTAAAACCAAAGAATAGTGTTTGTTAGCACAAATAAAAATTATATTTTTTTTATTTAAAAACATTAAAATTATATTTTTGTTTTAGTATATAATTGGATACTTTTTCAAAAAAATATATTTTTCACTAAGTTTACACTGTTGCTAAATAACTTTCAATTCAAGAATGTGTATTTTATTTTAATTCACGCCAAACATACCTATAATAATTATTAGTAATACTTAAAAGTATATTTATTTTATATTTAATACAAAAATATATTCCTCTATTTTTAAAATGCGACCAACCAAACCCAATTTTAGAGAACATGTATAATATTTTAGTTCACTATCCTTCACTAAATACTCAAAACACATTACCATAATTAATAAGAATAAAAGTAGGAAAAAAAAGTAACTAATGATACATTGATTTTCTAAATGGTAATTTAAAAAGGAATGAAAAAAAAAATTTCTAAATTGACAGGAGTATATACATGGCATTCTTTGGGAAAAGAAAAAAAAAATTGATTGAAAAAGAAGAAAATGCTCAAAATTGATTGAAAAAGAAGAAAATGCTCAAGAGTGTCCAGAGTGTGTATACTTTGTTCTCATTCATTGCTCAAGAGCTTCCATAGTATAAAGTTAAAAGAAAATTAATTTAAAAGATTGTTACAATTGAAATTGCAGAGAGGAGATGTGCAAATTGTAGGTCAATGAAACACAAATAATGAAATCCTACACAAACAAACAAACAAAATAAATTACCATTATTGAGAACATACAAAACTTTGTTCTTTGCTTCCCCCCGCAACTTGATTTCCCAAGGAAATTAAGTAAAAAATAATAAGGGAAACCACTTTTTTTTTTTTTTTTTGAGTTACTCATACAAAGCTTGTCCCCTCACAAGCACATAAAGGCCAAGAGAAACCCCCAACATATCAAACAAAAGTGCCCCTATCTTTTCCGAAACCTTATCTAGAAACATAAGCTTGACCCACCACAAAATTTACCAACCCCATGTCGCCATTTTCGGTCCCTTATTCTTTGCTTATGAGGCCGCGGATTTTTGTGGTTGGTTATTGTGGGACGAGAAGGGGAAGAATTTGGGCCTTGAGAGTGGGAAAGGGGCAGGTTTGGATGTTGAGTCGGCAACTTTGTTTGAGGCAGATGCGGAGCCAGTGGCAGCTGATGATGTGGCGGTAACAGGGGTTGAACTGGTGCGTTTACAAGAGGGGCACATGGTGAGAGTGGTGGCTGGGAGTTGCATGTTATACGGGTTAGAAGATTTTAAGGCCCGAAGTTCTTGTAGCTCTTTGTGTAACCTTCTATTCTCTTGGGTTAGAGTCTCGCAACATCTCTTTAGGTACTCACAATCAACCTCCGTTTGCTTCAACTTGGTTCTGCAAATTAACAAAAACTTTTACCGGGATAATTTTTTTCATTGTACATGACATGGGCGCTATGGGAGGAACATCAGGGCGATGATGGCCTATGCTAAGGTTTAGCATAGACATCATGTATTAAAAATTAACAAAACAAAAGCACCATGATTGATAAAACAACTATGTGTAATATTATTATTGAACTTTTTGAAAGTCAATAAAATCTATATTTATACTCCTTTCGACCACAAATAATTAATACATATTCTTTAAATGTTCTAATTAATTTTAGATAGAATAAGAAGAAAAAAAAACATATGGCGATAATTTGGCCATTTCTACTCTATTTTAAATTTAAATAGTTAGTATTTTTTTATTTCACTTAAAAATAATATGTTGAATCAAATGATGCAATTGTTTATGAACGAAATAAATACGGTATAAGATTCTGTCAACCTTAGGGATTGTGGTTGTCACTTAGTAGATTTGGAAAAAAAATTCAAAAATAATAATTCAAACATTAGTCAAATCTAACAAATTTTTGCAGAAGATTGCATTGAAAAGAGAATTTCCACTCCTTGAGATTTAAAGATCACAACAATTACAATTAGTCCAAGCCTGGAAATTAATTGACTTTGACAAAAAAATTTAAAACCCAATAGAAACGATCATGAGTTAACGAGGCAATTGAATGAATCACAATTCTATTGGAGTCCAAGTCTATAATTCAAAATAACCATAAATGAAAATTGGTCAAACACCCAACAAAACGTCAGAATGAATTGAACATATATAGCAATAAATGATACGTTTGAAGAAGTTACAAGCTACCTCTAACTACACGAAGACTTCCTATCATAAAAAGACGTGACACTATATGTACATTTATATATTTATTATTATATTATTATTACTATAGATAGATAGATACAAGTATGCACATTAATTTCATTACTAAAACGGGTAAAGGTAGATCCGTTCAAACGGCTAAAATATGAACCCATGAACATAAAAGGGGTGGTGTCTGATTAGAAAAAAATGATATTGGTGAGGGAGGTAAAATACAAATTACAAAAAAAAAAAAAATTTTATACATAATTATAAAAATATTATTATAATTTTTTATTACAAAATTTTATTTCTGTGACTTGTACTTTGTCTCGAACACTTTTTTTAGGCAGATACCACCCCTCCATGAACATCCCTACCTTCGTGCACTATAGGATTGAGCTTAATTATTAAATCAAACCAAAAATTAATTCACACACCGTTTGATTATGTATCCATACATAAAATATGCTACAATCTGAAATTGTAAAGCGCCACATCAATAGAAAATGCTTTGGATTGAAAAATGAGATAAAGGAATTTTCTATAGCATGCGCGCAGATAAGTATAATTACAATAGCATTTAGAAGATTAGGGAATGTACCGTGCTCTTCGATTTTGAAACCAGACCTCGACTTGGCGAGGCCGGAGATTGAGCTGCTTAGCTAGTGCCTGCTTTTGTTTCTGCATTTCACATCATTATAGAAACAAGATTAAAACAAGGAATACAATAAAAGTTTACATAAACATCTATATATTGAGACATATATATCTGGACCAGGAATAAACCATCCTGGATGTTTTCCTTTTCCATTTCAAAATTTCTATTATTAAGACACATTCACCGTTCGTCCAACTTCTTTTTTTACAAATATTAAAAAAAATAAATTAATATTATTGAAATTCAAAATATTTTTTCTCCTACAATGCTCCTAATTAATGTTATTATTTTGCACAGCTTATAATGAATAACTAAATAATTATAATAAATGAGGGCAATTTAGCAAGGTAACTTTTCAAGATAAATTACACTTTGCCCCATGATATTTCTGACATTCAGATTGCTCCCAAAGGTTTCAGAAATTACACTTTGCCCCCACTTATAATCTAGATTAAATTTTGTTGTGTAAGGATCGTATTACAATTATTTAATTTCCTAATTTTATTAATTTAGAACTTCAATATTAAAAAAAATCACTTTATTAAAAATATATTATATTTATAAACAATAATTTTTATAACAAAAAATTATACAAAAAATATTATTTAAAAAATATTTTAATAAATTTTTGAATGTTTATTATAAATAATTTTACTTTACTTTGACTCTAAAAATTTTGAGAATAGACTGCAATGGTCACCAAACCTCGTGAGGGCGAAATGTAATTTACCCTAAATTTTAATCAAGGTAGTAGTGATTTTTGTACTGAAAAGTAAAACTAACATGTATGATTTTGAAGCATCACAAGAAAAAAAAGAATAAATAAAATTAGTGCCTAAATTATGAAGCAAGTACATCCTGTATAAAAAAGCATTATATATATTAATTATTAAGAGCGTCCTATTTATTATTTTATTATTTTTTATATTAAGTAACCATCCCTCTGAAAATTTAACAATGAAGAAGATGCGCATTATAATTATTTTTTATAACCCAAAATAAGTATAATTCCACTTAAACTGGGTGGAACTAAACCGACTTTGATACCGTATTAAGAAATATTTTACTAAATTTCATAACAATTAATACGATTGAAGGGAGAAATGTGTACCGGATTAAGGGTATTGTGTTCTTTGAAGCTCTCTTCAAGAAAAGCAGCTTGATCTTTAGACAGCCTGAGTTTTTTTCTGGTGTGGCCGTTCTCATCTTCCTCGCTAGCCCGAGACGACGTGGTTCTCTCCCCGTGATGTTCTCCTCCTCCTCCTCCGGTTGCAGCTTCGGCCCACTCTCTCTTTTCTTCCTCCGCTCCTCCTCCGAAAATGCAGAAATCCACCTGAAAAGCAGACGCCACGCTGTTGGGTGACGAAACAGATTCCCCCTCTTCACCTGCTGCCCGAACCCGGCTCACGTCAAATCCCCTCGCCGCCGCACCCGGCAAACCCCCTTCCCAACTACCTGCCAAATCTACAATTTTAGCCCAAGGAAATGTTGAGAGTCGATTTAATTCGTCAATTTCTTATATGCGTGAACGCTAGAAAATAAATGGATTTGTGAACCAAAAGCTCCATTTTGCAATTTGTCACTCAGTATTTTATTTTTTATGGTGCGAACCGGTTCGTAACACAACAGAACAGATGTTTATCTCTCTCTTTCTCTCTCTCTATATATATATATATATATATGTATGCACATATATATATATACGTCTGTTACCGTAACTAAATGTGTAAATGTACCTGTGTTAGCGGTTTCACGAGGAGACCAACGAGGGAGGAGATCAAGGCTTAGACGAGGAGAATCAATCAAGACCGTCGGATCACCATCTGATCTCGAGCCCTCACGAGGGTGGTGTCTCTCATTGGATTTAACCCCCAAAGCCAAGGCCAAATCGGTACTTTTGTTGTGCCGTGTGGATGATGACGTGGCAGCCGCAGAAGCACAGCCGCTGCCTCCTCCTCCTAAGGTTAAGCCAAGCTCCATCTCACGGGAGGCAGGATACCCAGAAAGAGAGAGAGAGAGAGAGAGAGGAGATTTCAGGAGGAAGGGAGCAGAAAAGATTGCAGCTTTATAGAGATCCCATTCAATTTGTTGAATATATTTATTAGTATTTGTCCTTAGTAAAAGGAAAAAAGTAAGTTAATAGCTAGGGAGGGTAGGAGTTGACCCAATAGTCTTCACCTCTATGAAATTTCTGACTTCCACTCCATTTTTAATTTTGCAATATAACCGTATTAAGATTTATTAATATTAATAGTCCAACTGTTCACAAATATTTTTTCTTTTTTAATACATATTTCAATTGATATATAAATTTTAGGGCTTATTATTATTTTTTTAATAAATTATTAGTACCTAAAATAAGACAAAAATCTATAACTACATGGATCTCATTGTACATTATTTCAAATTAAAAATCTTGCTTTGAAGGAAAAGAGAGAGATCTGAGTTTTTTACCTTTTCTATTTTCTTTTTGAGCAAGTATTTTTGGATTATATATATATATATATATAACAGGTTTTATCATAATCCGAGTCAACTCGGAGTTTCTTCCGGGGGCAAATTATCAGCTGAACACAAACCTCAAGGTGATAAACTATAATTCTTGGAAGTTGATGAGGGTAAATTGAAACTGTCGAAAACCTTTTGTGGGGTTAAAGTGCATGGCCTATTTAAGGACCCTATTCTACTCCACTTTCTTTGGTGGCGCGTGAATTACAAACAGTGCCACATCATTGGGTGCATTAGCAAGAGGGGTGCTGGAATGTGTGCCGTCCTATGATTACATCAGGTGCAGTCGAAACAACAATTAAAATATATAATTCATTCTTATATTATATTTAAAAATATAAATTTAATATTTTTGTTTAAAAATTAAATTATTATATTTTAATATTTTTTTTAAAAAAATTTATAATACCCATTATTAGTGGATATAGGAATGAGATAAAAGAGGGACCAACATGGAGCCTCATTGTTTTCTTATCATAGCATGGTCCACACCTACCCCAAAATTAACCACACTCGAAACCAATTATGTGCATACATACCGATTCACACCAATCAATATGGGTTGAGACAAAATTAAATGCACAATTGTATTTGAGATTTCAAGGGGGACATTCAGTGGAACCATCTGTGCATATATGTTAGACTTGCCACCCGAGTTGGTTCGAGTGGAATGCACTCAGCTGTTTTTGTTGACATATCAAGTTCGAATTTCAATAAATGTAACAATCTTATATTAAGATCTGGGGTTTGAATCTCGACCACGACTCTCAACCGTAACTCGGAGGATTAGTCCTAGGTCGCAAAAATAACTGAAAAAGTATATTCTACCTTAGTTCTTTTTGCGACATAGGACTAATCCTATATATATATATATATGTTAGAGTTACCAACTTTATAAACTTTTTCTCACATATATATTATCTATGGTTAGGGATAAAGAAGTATTAAGTTAGCATGCAAGTGGAGTCCAAAATAAAAAATGGGTGAAGGGTCTAATGTTGTAAAAAATTAAGGGTTAATTATCATTTACTAGACCAACATTTCATTCGTTACCCAATTAGTACGTCAATTTTTCAATTCTATCAATTAGTACACTAACATGTAAATAAATTTTCAATTAGTACACATTTAATTTTTTCCGTCCAACTTGAACGGAATCGTCTGCGTGCATTGCACATGCATGCATATTTTTATTTTACCCATTTGATTTTGAATGTTTACACTTTTAGCCCCACAATTTGAATGATAATTTCTATTTTAGCCCCACAATTCGAATGATAATTTCTATTTAACCCCTTTAATTTTAATTTTATACTTTTGGTCTCATATGTAAAATAACACACATATATATACTTAATATATATTATATTTTGAACTCTTTTATTTTAATTTAATTCTCACACTTTTGATTACACATTTTAAATAACTCGCATATATGTAATTATTATTACAATTAAATTTAATATTACAATTTCCTCTTAATTGAAGTATGTTTTAATTCCTTCAATTGCTATAATTCAACCCAAAAGTGATAATAATAATCTCACTAAACCTAGAGAACTAATTACTTAATCAGATGATTGGCATTTCTCCCTGAAATGTATTTCCATTCTTTGTAGACTCGTCCATTAATTTAAGGTTGGCTATTTTAGAATTTTAAGGTATACAAGGTTTATCATGGCCACTTTTGTACATTCTGTTGCTTCCTGTACATCAAACTTATTACAGAATTATCCCAAGGTTAAAAAATATATATAGTTTCAATTGTGAAAATAATTTCTTAATAACGAAATGCAACACAAAAACAACCATCAAAGAAATATTAGTTGCATTTTCCCCCTAAAAATATAATCGCTGCTACAATTTTTCGTGTTCTGTATACTAATAGAAATTTTATAGTTCCACATTCTTTTTACTTCCTTAATGGATCAATAAATATAAAAGCATATTTTTCCGCTTCTACGCTAAAACATAAGACTTCAGTCAGCCAACAGGAATAACGAAAATAGTTCAATAAAATTTTCTACATAACTTAATTAGCACAGATAAAAACATAAATTTACTCGCACAAATACTTCAAATTTCACCAAGATCTATTTTATAAAATAAATTAATGACATGAAAAAATGATTCATTAAGAGAAACATTTTCCCCATTTTTCTTTAAAACGAATGAATTCCTATTTCAATTGCTGAGTTGCACTTGGAAAAAACATGTGATTAGCACACCGTCCATTAAAATGTAATTTAAAAACATGTGATTAGTACACCACCGTTGATTGGTCTTTAAAAGTTATTTATTTAGGACGTTAAAACTGTGCATTTATGTTACTAAAGTGTAATTAATGCATAATATATGAAAAATTGTGA
>MKEJ01093048.1:0-20614 GCA_001753735.1 Embelia ribes
CATGTCCCGGAAATATTTTACGCCGCTTAGTCCTTCATTGTGACACATCTTAATCAAGCACCTACAATGACTCGAAGTTTAGAAAAGGCGATGGCACGTCCTCGAAATATTTGATGCCATCAATGCCTTTATTGTGGCATACCCGAATCAAGCACCTATAATGGATATCCCAAGCTTGGTTTTCCGTCTTTCACGGTATGGCTGAATGACCCCAATTTCATGGTGGGGCTGAATGACCTCAATTTCTCCCGATAGTTTTAGAAATTTGATACGTTGTCCTGATGTAAAACCTGGACCCGATATCTCGACTCAAAACTTGATACTCGAAATGCAATGTTTCATGTCATGAATGTAATGCCAATGATGCAAATGACATGTCCCGAATGCTCTACATATGTAAACCGAATAAGTCATGTTATGTGAATATGTATAAGACATAAAAGCTCAACAGATAATTATGCTAAAAATAAGTCAATATGAGAGCAATTAATCAAAAAAACATATTCTACAACTATGATTAATCTCAAACAACATTTTTTTGAGCACGTATATAAGATGATATCAACATGTTAACATTTAATTAAAAGCCGTCAAGTTTAGAGTAAGGAACATTGACTACCGTACCAAAATTGAGCTCTCGAAAGTAAAGAAAATAGCTCGACATGAAGCCTAAAAAATTAGCCAACACACCCGGGATTTGATCCACAAGACGCATGATCTAGGCGTCGAACCTATAGAAGAAAAAGTGTAGAACACGCCAAAGAATACGATTACAAAGTTTATTTTCACGTGTGGGTAAGACAAGGAACTCGAGGCATCATAAACAAACATAAGAGTTTATAAAATATACCTCAAAAGACTTACGAGAATGCGTAGACTCCGAATATAGAAGTGGTTTCGCCTGATCAACCCTAAAACGTAAGGAATCAAAAGAAGTATGTTGGGTTTTTTAAGTGTTCTCTTCTCTTTCGATTTTCTTTCTTGCTTTGTTTGCCGTAACTTTTTTTGGGACAAAGAAAGTTTGAACACTTGTAAATAAAAATGTTAAGTTTTACTCTTTAAAGACGTAGTCAAAATGGAAAATAAAAATGAATGGGTTTGGTTCCTCTTATTGCCGTGGCTAAGGTGCCAAATTAGCCAATGGTTTCAACATATGTAAATTGTTGACTTAAGATGGCAATTGTTGACTCAACTTCTCATTCAAAACTAATTATGTCATTTTCAATGCTTAACACATAAACTAACTTCTAATTATTTAACACTATATGTCATTATCAAAGCATATAATATATATATATATATATAATGACATATATACTTTACACATAAGAAGTCATGCGTGAGAAATGAGAAAAACAAGCACAATAAGGCTTGATACGTTGTGAACGTCCTACCATGTTCAGCACGAATCCCGAACAAAAGAACTCCCATACAAATGAAACATATATGATAAATATGCACATATCATGTTATGAATTTACAAGTATGCAAATCTCGAAATGAAACTACTCCGCGAATCAATACGAAAGCAATATATTCATAATGTGTATGCCCAATGTAATTTAAAATGGGTATAAAAGATGACATCACAAACTCAAAATAAAATTGGTATAAAAGCATACATAAGTCCCATATGATCACAAAATAAAATCTCAATATAAAATGGGCTCAAAACCAATTCATAGCCCAATATCTGAAACTCAATATGCCATGACTACGAAAAATCCAAATGTAAGAATGCTCGAAATGCCAAAAAAAAAAAAAGCATGGCACAACTACGATATAAATGCAATGAAAACTAATATGACCGTAGTCATATTGGAACCAACGAAATTAATGTGAAAATTTCAGAGACGTCACAGTAATTGTTTAATATCAATGATCCACTATATTCAAGGAAAATATGGATCGAGTTCAAGAAAGGATATTCCAAAAATATTGTCCAAAGATAATATTTTGATTGCATATATAAGAGTATGATGCATCAAAACGATAGAATCAAATACATTCCTCCTAACTCCTTCCATACTATGGCTCAAAAAGTATGTTGATATAGATATGCCACTCATTATATTGAAAGAAAATATAATAGATTTACTTATCAAATCACTTCCAACAACAATGTTTAAGAAGTTGGTATACAATATTGGAATGCAATATCTTAAAAAAACAAATTATGATGCCATCAAAGTGAGATTTTAGGTTGAAACCTTCTTGGGGAAAGGTTGGAAAGTGAATGAGGCCATGTGAACAACCCTTTTGCAACTGTGTGATGGCTCCGAGTATACTCAACTCTTCCCCATAGAAGGGCTATTCTTTCTTAGTTAAGAGCATAACAATCGAGAAAATATTTATCGAACATTAGTGAATAATTTTCAAGCATTACACAAATATTGAACTACTTTTATTCCTTTTATGATAGTGAAAATAATATTAATATTTGCGTTGTGAACTAAGCTTAATATAAAAATATCGAGGCCGAATCATATATATCTGGTAATTTATGTTGTATCTTGTTATAACGATGTATATATAGTAATGTTACAATATGATGCTATATTATTTTTGTACAGGCACCTACCGATTATAAACAGAAAAAAAAATAATATTCCTAGCGTATCTAAGCTGTAATAATAAATAAACAAATAAGCCGATAATATCAACAACTATCCACCTCATTCCCATTATTGACCAATTATTTTACAATTTTCTTTTTTTAAAAAAAAAAAACAACTATTTTATAATTTCAACATGAATTTAAGACTCCTTTTGGTGCAGTCATTTTCGTTCTGCGTTTTTGGGATCTATTAACCAAAATCAAACTCACTCATCGCTGCCAAAAGCTCCAAATTATCTCCTCTCATCTCTCTCTCTCTCTGCGGATAGTTTCCATTTGTTCCTCTGCAGAACAATTAAGTTTCAACCGTTGTCAATTCTACTTCTCTCTCTCTTTCTCTGCGGGAGAGATTTCAGACCGTGGGCTAGTGATAAAAATTGAATCTTGATTATGAGACTGTCCTTTTGAGAGTGAATATCAACAATGGCGGATTCGGAGGACGGGGCGACGGTGATGTCGTCGGATAATGTGAAGGGGTTGGTGCTGGCTTTGTCTTCAAGCATTTTCATTGGGTCTAGTTTTATAGTCAAGAAGAAGGGATTGAAGAAAGCTGGTGCTTCGGGTGTTAGGGCTGGTATATTTGCTCAATCCCCCTCCCCTTTTGTTTTTGGAATTCAATGTTGGGTTTTGATTGTTTTGATCTTTAGCATGTTTTCTCTATTTTGTTGAGGATTTGTTTGTTTCAATCAGGTGGCATATTTGTTTGAACTTCTCTTAGGATTTTCTCTGATTAGGGCATTCCTACCTGAGTAACAATTTTCAAGACCAAGTTTTTAATCTCTATCCCTCACACTCTGAAATTGAGAGTGGAAAATAGAAAATGCCTGCACCAGATCGACAAGCTTAAAATTTGAACTGGGGATCAATAGTAGTCCCTAGATCAAGAGAATACTGTAAAACAGCCTTTGTTTTTAAGGGGGTTGAATAGTGTTTGAATACAGTGTTCCAGGGCATACGAGCCGAGCCGAGCCTGAGCAATACCATGCTCGCCTCTACTCGGCTCATTTACACCCCTAGCTACACTGTGTGAAGGTGATTATTGATTCAGTTGGGCCTTAAATTATATCTTGTGGTTTTTGTCTCTTTCTACTAAGTTCTGTATTAGTCCGCAAAACTTAGAATATACCGAAAGGATAAGATTTGGCAGTTGGTGCCTCTATTTATTGTTGTTTAGTTGGATGAAACTTTTCTAGGGATTTCTATGATTGCGGAAAAGTATGTTTGCCTCGAAATGCAGAAGTTCCCCTCTTCTATTTACCTTGCTTTTGGAGTAGTACTCTTTTTGTTTTTTGTTATTTCCATTACATTGGCAGTTTTACTTTGGTGCTCTTTCAGCGAACTCATTTACACATAGAACTAAATGGTTAAGACTTTGGTCAGAGAGTTTTCAAAGCTAATGCTTTTGACATTTCTGTTTGGAAATGAAGGATACTGTACTGCAATTTTTTAAAGCGCTTGTCTGACTTTTAAGCTTAGAAACATAATCAAAACCCATGGTTCATTTTTTTTTTTATCCAAAATATATGCATAAATTGTGAATACTACCATCTCCAGGTCATACATGATATTAATAACTCCATAGATACATATTCGGTCACCCTGAGGGCAGGATCCATAATGAACACTTAGAGAAGGTAATGTTTGTCACTTATAACACGCGTGACTGTCCAATGCATAAGCTACTAAGCAGGTCCCATGCATACAGTGAGAGGTTTCACCAAATATAAAGATCGAACTTTTACATTTGTTCGTATCTGGATTGAATTATTGTTGAATGAGACTTGCCTCTTAAAATTAGAACCAAATAAAACATTTTAGCCTACTGGTTGACTCAGGTTTCAAACATGATCTTTCGTAAGTGGCCAAAGACATGCCATGCTTATGCATGAAATGTTCGTAAAACACTTTGAATGCCTTTGTGGTATGCTGATCAAATATCCTTGATTGAGAGATATGGATTAAAATTTAAGAGTTGAAAAAACATAAATTGGGGGCAATGCCCTATATCCTTGCAATTTTCATTGGGCTATCGAGTTGGCCAAAATTTATAATTAGTTTGGGATGACATAATATTGTCCATACTATCTCGTGCATGCACTGTTTTCATTGCGTTGTATTACAACCATGTAGTCACTTGAGTTCATACTTCATGTAATACTCTCCGTATATTTTGAACAGGTGTTGGAGGGCATTCATATTTGTCTGAGCCACTTTGGTGGATTGGCATGATAACAAGTGAGTGTTTCCTTCTTCCTCTCCCTAGCATGAGTTGAGACTCCAACTTTCCGTTATTACGAGATTTTGTTGGAGAAAGCTCGAGTAATATCTTTAGCCATGAATCCATTTTTTTAAAGCAAGGAGTACTTGGGAAAGACCACTGAAAAAAAATTTGAAGCAATAAAATATTAATTTTATTTTTTATGTAGTCAACCCCTCAGGACATGCGAATTGCACGACTTTACTTTGTCTCATTTTGGTGTTTAACAAGTTCAATGCTTGAAGTGAAAATGATCAAGCTAAAAAGTTCTCTAGTTTCATCATCGACTTTCCGTTGAAAGGATAAAAAAAAGAATGGATATAACTTATTTTTTGGTATCTGTAGTTTTACCTTATGTTACCGAAATCACTAATATCATAACAAACTGGGAATCGGTACGCATGTTCCGAAATGTGGTATATCTCCGTACCAAATCGCCATATTTAGCGAATCAAGGCAATCTGAGATAATTGCACTCTTAAACTTTGTTTCCGAAGAGAAATCTAATATAGACAAGTAAAATATTAATGTTATTTCTATTAGTTTCAAGTTTGAAAGCATTATATTTCATATTTCAAAACAATCACAAAAGTTTAAGCTAGGTTTAATTAGATGTTGACTATTACGAACTTAATATAGTGGCCTCATATATGTTAGGGTAACTTATAGAAGGTTACTCCTGCCGTACCACTTTTTACAATATGTAGTGTACCACGTTCCCATTTTCTTTCCACGTTTCGGAACAATCCACATTTCGGAATGATCCACGTTCATAAAGCAAAGGGAATGACGAAAACAAGAATACACCTTCATTGTTATTGTACTTTAATAGCTTCCTCTACTTGAATTTTTTATTTTATTTTATTTATTTATTTATTTATTTTTATTTTTTGTGGTTATTCTCAAGTTGTTCTTTGTATTTCATGCTTTTTAGTTTTGCCACAACTTTGCACTTTTTGAGTTTCTAATACTGTTCATCAACACTCCTTTTTCTGACAGTGGTCGTTGGTGAAATTGCTAATTTTGCTGCTTATGCATTTGCACCTGCGATTCTAGTTACTCCCCTTGGGGCACTCAGTATCATCATCAGGCATGATTAAAAAATGAACATGGATTTTGATCTTTTAAATTGTATTTTTTTGTTGATCTTAAGTTACATTCCTTTTTGCAGTGCTGTTCTTGCTCATATTATTTTACGAGAAAGACTACACATTTTTGGCGTTGTTGGTTGTGTTTTATGCGTTGTTGGGTCAATAACCATTGTTCTACATGCTCCCCAAGAACGTGAAATCAATTCTGTGACCGAAGTATGGGATCTTGCCACTGAACCAGGTATGCTTTATTCTGTAATTACAGTGATGGTTAGTCCGACTTCTCATTAGTAGAAACATCAACGATGGCGCTTGTTTTGTTATATAGCAAAAAGGGCATGCATTTTTTTAGATAGTGGAACTAATTTAGGGTAAATGAGCTGAAATAATTTGTTTTTGCTTCTGACAATTTATTAAGAATTAGTCTTTTACCAGTTTGAGCAAAAAATTAAGAAGTACAAAAATGAGATATAAGCTGACAGACAACCAAACTTGAATGCTTGAGTTCAGGTAAGATGAAAAATCTAGCTTATGAGCTACAAGCTTATGATATGAGATGGCTTATCTGATCTTTTACTTACTACAGATTTTCCTATCAGCCTGATGTTTTCATTGCTTCACTTGTGGCAGGATTTCTTGTCTATGCAACATTGATCATAGCAGCAGCAATTATTATTATAATCAAATATGTCCCTCAGTATGGTCAGACTTATATTATTGTTTATGTTGGGGTTTGTTCACTTATAGGCTCACTCTCGGTAGGTAATTTAGTACCTTCTGGGGTAATTTATTTATTTTGTTTTTCAGTCCTCTGTATTAGTCATTACAGTCTCGACCATGATTATAACCGTTGTTCCACTTTCTGTTTTTAAACTGTCTCAGGTAATGAGTGTCAGAGCTCTTGGAATAGCACTGAAATTGACGTTTTCTGGGATGAATCAGTTGATATATCCTCAAACGTGGGTCTTTGCAGTAGTTGTCATTGTTTGTGTACTTACACAGATAAACTATTTAAACATGGTAAGTCAATGACATAGCTTTTCTCATATTGTGTTTCTTATAAATGAAGAAAAAAAGAGAGTTGAATCATCTTTTGACCACAAAATACTCATTACTTCTTGATCTGGTGATTTATATTCTAGTAAGCTTACATGTTCAATTGTTGGGTGATGGTGGTCATTAGTCACTATGCAGTATATCTCTGTCTGTGGGGTCAATTCTCCCAATAATTTTATCTCACGTTCGACAGTGGTTGATAATGAAATCCTTTAGTTTTGTGTTTTCCTCATTCTTAGTCTACCTAAAATGTTGATTACAAAAAATAATAGGTCCGTATTTTGCTTTGTGTTTGCAAGCAAAAAAGCCAAAACATGCAGAATTGATATGACTGCTATTCTATTCCACTTGCCTAATGGAAATTGTTCTTTTCCTGGCTGACTGCAGGCTCTTGACACATTCAACACAGCTGTTGTGTCACCCATATACTATGTAATGTTTACAACTTTGACTATAGTGGCCAGTGTCATCATGTTTAAGGTACTTCTGATCTGCTAACCTTTCTTTGGTTGGTAAATATCTACTAATCTACACCTGGTTGTAAGCTCTTATTACTCCTTGACTATTTCGTAGATAATGTTAAATTTTGCTGCATCAAATGGTTGTTTCTGATTTCTGAGTGAAAATCAAGAAAGCATGCTAACAAATCTTCCTTATGGCATGCTAACAAATCTTCCTTATGGTTTCAGGTGGTGCATGCTTTGGTATTTTACCAGGATGGTTTTGGTTTTAATTATAGTATGAAATGGAGGTTTTTTCAGTTGCATATGTGGCTATGTATTTATTTATGTTTGTGTCTGCTTGTAAATATGAAAGAAAATTGATATATGGAAGTACTAATAGAAGGTTATGATATAGGTTCAAGATTGGTCTACTGATTGCTCTGTATTGCGAACTTAGTCTACTTCGGCTGGCTGCTTGTGTGTGTGTATATATATATAAAATAAAATATGTACATACATACATATATATATATATGATACATATGTATATATTTTTGCGTGCTTTCAATGTCTAGATTTTATGATCCTCTAAATGTTTCCAATTGCTTACAAGCTTATTTGTAGGTGTTTTTTTAGATACATGTATTAGAAGAAAATTGAGCCATTTTTCAAAGGTGTATGCATTATTGCCGTCTTTGTCTCGGGCCTGGTTTACGTTTTAATCTGGCTAGATAGACTTCTGGGAGCCTATCCACTATCATGTTTGGTTTTTTCATTTCCATTTTATTGTTCATTTGTATACTTGCATATCATGTATTAACTTCCCTTTTCCAGCCATTAACCTCTTGATGGGGAAGTGAGTTCTAAACCACGGCTAATCCTAGTGGGTTATATGCTAATTTTGTTTTGAGTTGCACTGCTCATTGCCTTGCTTTTTGTTTCAGGACTGGGCCCATCAAAGTCCAACACAAATCGTTACCGAGCTGTGTGGTTTTGTAACTATTCTTTCTGGGACCTTTCTCCTACACAAAACCAAGGACCTGGCTGATGGTATGCTCGATTGTCTTCATATTCGATTGTAAATTTTGGGCACGGAATGTGATAATATTAGGGTGCTTTTATTGCCTGTTGGGTCCAAAATCAGTTCCCAATATTGCCCATCTGTTGCCCATTTAGAATATAAGACTAGCGGGTAATATTGGCTATTATGATATTTAGTAATAACTAGCATGAAACCAGCGCGTTGCACGGGTTGTGTAAAATATTTCATGTTTTGTATAAGTATTTTAATTTTTTATAATGTTGTTTGATAAATTTTTATTTTTTATGATTTTTCTTTTTTTCTTTTTTTTTTCTTTTTGCTTTTATCTTTTTTCTTTTTAATTTTCCAAGAAAACAATTAATGTCTATTATATGAAATTTAGATTTTGTGATAATATTTTTTTGATAATATTTCTAAAATATTAATGATTATCTAAGCGTGATGTACTTTTATAATAGAGATTCCATTTTTAGCTATTTGAATAAGGAATTTTTTATTTTTTATTTTTGTAAGGGCTTGTCAAGAACA
Source organism: Embelia ribes (assembly GCA_001753735.1). NCBI lineage: Eukaryota > Viridiplantae > Streptophyta > Magnoliopsida > Ericales > Primulaceae > Embelia > Embelia ribes. The sequence goes on from MKEJ01093048.1 coordinate 9,035, forward strand.
AGGAGAAAATAACTAACTGATCAACTTTTATATATTTGTAAGTTTTGATTCTATTTGATGGGTTTCATTAGTCATAATTTTTCATTATATTACTTTTGATCAAAAAAATTATATGATATTTTTTATTTTAAATTTTTTTATCCTTTGATAATTTCAGTTTTCGTGGATTCATACTATAATAATATTTTTAAGAAAAAAATAATATTTTTTAAGTTAATTTTGATAGTAATTATGATAATGTTTTTAAGATTGATTATCTTAGATTAAGTGTATGTATATATGTAAAGATAATGAAGATATAATACTTTTCTTTTACAAGACTTTGATTGTTAAATTTATTGGATTATATGTCAGAAGGCTCGCAACCACTTGTTAAATAACTATGTAGCCACATGTTGCGATAAGAGCGAAAGTAGCAGGATATTCTACTTTTATATTAACTAGAGTGTAGCCCACGTAATGTGCGTATTGTGTGTATATATATATATATTTATTTTTTATCATGAATTTTAATTATTTATAAAATTCTTTTTGATAATTCTTTTTTTATATAACATCTTGTATTTCTTTTTTATTTTTTCTAACTATTTATAACTTTATACAAGATCGGATTCATTAGGATTTATAATATGACAATGTTTTTACAACAGTGTTATTAATAGCCTTCCAGATGCTCGCATAGGCTCTCGAGCGAGGTGAGGCAAGGCTAGGGTGCCTCATAATGGTCAAGGCGAGGGACATCAGTACGGAGCACCTAGGCTAGCGTTTAAGGCGCTAAGGCGAGCGCCTCACTCACGTCATGATATTTTTCTATTTCTTTGTTCTATATATGCTTTTGAGTTTTATGATACAACATATTATCATCATCATACGTAACTACTTATCAAGGAAATTACAAATAGTGTAAACTATATAAAAATAAGGCTACATTTTATATATTAAGATGCTACCACCAATTCTCTGCATCTATAACACAAGAAGAATTTAAGAGTGTATTGAGATTGTGAAATTTTGTTAAGTAAATAATTAAAATCGTGGCTTCATTCGGGCGAGCACTATGGCCGGCGCCTAGCCCTTCAGGCGATAAGGGGTCTTGGTGCCTTAAAGGGTGCATAGAGTTTTTAACAACATTATTTTGCAAAAAATTAATATCTATTTTGGTTAATTTTATGTATGTGAAAATCTTATTTTGATAATATTTTAAAAAATTAATATTATGATAAGTTATCTTATAGTTATGCAGAAGTATATATTTATATCTTGGGGTTGTGCCTGATATTGTAAGAAATTTAGTTTTAATAATTTTTATTATGGCAAGTTAATATACATGCATATATTTTTAATAATTTCTATTATGATAAGTTGTTTTATAGTCATATAGAGATATATATGTATATTATGGTGGTGTGTGTGATCTTATATGAAGTCTAATTTTAACTAATTTTTATTATGGTAATATTATATATATATATATATATATGCATATAATCTAAAAGAAAAAGAAGTTATTTTGTTACGTGTTCTATTTTAAGAAGTAAAACTAAATGTGGCTGGAAACTTCAAATGTTGATAGAACAAGAGGACCACATTTCTGTCACTATTGTACCTCTAAAATTTTTAAAGATAGGAGCAAAAAAATTAACATATTATACCAAATACTATTCCATATTTTTATATTTATCTGAAATTATCTACTACTAGTCTACTACTACTATTGCAAATAAAAGGTTTGCTACAATTTTTATTCCTATTGTATCCTTTTAGTAATTTAATTAAGTTTTCTGTAACTCCTTAAACTTTTGTTTATGCAAACATCTTGTTTTGGGTTATAATTGTTGCAATGTTGGATGTATAGTAGAAATAGTGCAGTTAAAATTTTCCCCATTGATAGGCATATAAAACCCTAAAATTAGCCCTTGAATTAGTTGAATGGTTCGGGCATACGTACGACAATATTGATTTTCGTTTGGCGTTAGCCCCTCCGAACTAATATTTTCATTCCTTTGAAAGCGCGTGTTATTATTTGCACAATCAACACTTGAACAAGTTTAGTGGTACGTTCTAATACGTACGGTAAATACAAATTACAAGCGAATGAAACTCAAAGCCATTCGCGCAACATTACATGTGCTAACACCACTCGGTTATAAATCCAATCCGTAAATTTTCACTTCATCGACAAACACACAAATTCATTGAAATTGTAAATTAACAAGATAAATGTTTCACAGGCGAAGAAAATACTAAAACTTGAGTAATGTAAATTCATCCCTCCACGCAATAATACGAGCAACCCGAAAACATTCATGTTCTTACCACACGACATGAAATTTTGGTTAACCGTCGATAGTTTACACTTTGTGTAGAATCAAGTGAGCTCCATATTGAGGTTGCACAGTTATCTTGCTATACGGAGCATGTGAATAAGACGGTGAAAGCTCAAACGAGAACTCTTGCAAGATCATAGCGAGGGCCATCTTTGCTTCTAGCATTGCAAAGTTTTGTCCAATACAAATCCGAGGCCCCCAGCCGAAGGGAAAGTACGAAACCGTCTTCTTTGTTGCCTTTGATACTCCTTCAAGGAACCTCTCCGGCTTGAATTCCTCTACGTCGTCACCCCAAATTTCACGATCGTGATGAATAAAAATTATTGGTAATGAAAGTTGCACGCCCGCAGGTATTGTCATTCCTCCTAATTTTGTTTCTTCGTTGATGGTTCGAGTCATCATAGCTAATGGTGGATATAAACGCAAAGTCTCGTACAAAATTGAGGTTACCTGTACAAAAGCAAGTTAGAGAATTCGTTGGGTCGAACATGGTATTGAAACGGCATGATGGTGATAAAATAACTTGAAATTTTGCATGAGCGAAGAGAAAAGGAAACATGTGATCTTCGAAGTGTTACATAGAAAAGTATGATAGAAAGTTGGTGGCTTCTAATAATACGTATCTTTTTATAGACGTGACTATGCAAATATTGTGAGATGAATTAAAGATAACAAGAAAAACTTTGTAAGTACTTATAGCAACAAAGGGTTCACCACAGTAATTATTACCATTTTCATAAAACAGTTGCAATAATGTATAGATTTGAGAAACTCTTACTTTTTATATTGTTATAAACCTATAATAGTTTGTCCTATGTTTTATCTACCTTGATGAACCAAAAAAAAAAAAGTTATTGTCGCATAACAATACATTTTTAACTATGTAAACATAAATAAAATATATAGCTAAAGAATCTTGATCTTCATTGTATTCACTAAAAAGAAAATTTTACGGTTAGGAAACATACCTTGAGCATAAGGAAAAATAGGCAGAATGCATGAATTCTTCCTCACCGAAATGAGGAAAACAAATATGTAATATGAGACAACTTGTTAGAGAAATGGGTTTCTTCCTCTTACCCTCTTTTTACACTAAAACATTTTTATGTGCAACACAAAATGATGAAAAATGATGGAGTCTGTAAGAGTGAGGACTAAGTCTCATAAAATACTTTAATTTCTACCGTCCATCAAAATAGAGGAGTTAATCTACTCCGTTCATTATTGTAAGAATATGAGACATTTGTAACTCATCATTCATAGCTATTAGTCTCTAATCGGTGGCCACTGACGTTCAAATTTATAGCCGCTATTATCAAACTTGTAACCTTTGAATTATTAATGGACCATTAATATGGTGATTAATTTTATGTAACTCATACAATAAAATATGAGTAAATTTCAAGAATTGTGAAGTCTTGACTATTACATACAACTTATGCAATGAATAGCAACTGCCACTGGGTTATACAATAAAATTATTCTAACAAGAGAAGCATTATTGCCGGGACTACTTACAATTTTGAGATGATTTAAACCATCAAAACTAGGCGTTTGATCCCCAAAAATTTGCATTACTTCTTCTCTAGCCTTTTGTTGCCAATTTTTATGCTGACCCAATAAAACCATTGTCCACGTAAGCAAAGCCGCGGTGGTCTCTTGGCCCGCAACGTAGAACAACTTGCACTCTTCGATCACCTCTTTAATACTCATCCCGACTTTCTTGTCACTCCCATGATGTTCAATTTCTTTGGCGTTCGAATCCAATAATATGCCCAATAAGTCATCCACTTTAGTTAAACCGGCCTCCATTGCCTTCATTCTCTTGTTGATTATACCCCGTAGCGAAGTTTGTACTTGCTTGTCAATCTCTTTCATCCTCTTATTCGTTTTCGTAGGCAAAAATCTACAAAAAAAAAATAAAAATAAACATATAGTTCAATATAATAAACACTATAACATGTATCTTGTTAGGGAGATCATGCACTGAGCCGCAACCCATACGCGGTTACACAAGAAATTGACATACACTTTTGAAACTTTTACTTATCTAAGTTTAAGCCATTAGGCTGTGAGCTCATTAGTGCGCAATAAGTTTTCTTTGTTTCTAACTATTATGTGATCATGTCATCCCAAAAATCTACTTCACCCGTGCGATCACATCCAACAACTCTACTTTAGTCTTGATCATCCACTCTCCAGTTACACCGAATCCAACCACTCGTCACGAATCACAGCTCTTACAAGAACAAATTCCCATCGTCTTGAGTCTTAGTGATCCTAGTGATTCATTCCTCATCATTGGGTACATAGTATGAGGCCCACTGGTATCGCTCTTCAACTTTATCATTGGGTGTTATGAACCATGCCACTCTGTTATTCTTTTCGAGAGTCTGGGCCAGGATTATCAAACTTCGGCTCTGATACTTATTGTCATGAAGAACACGCTTTAAGGGGGGCTTGCAAATTTAAAACTCATTCTCACCTCAAAGGCCAAGCCCATGAGCTAATGATAGCATTAGCATATATCATGATTTCAAAAAAGCAGCTACAATTGTTACAATGGAATTAATTTACAATTTTGGTCGATGCCACTATCGATATTGGTTAATCTAGCAGTAAGGATGATATTCGGAGTTGTATTAGCCGTTACAAGCTCTATATTAGCCATTAAGGCTCCATATGGCCAACGTGGAAGTTTACGCACCATTACAGACTTAGACAACATCATATTTTAAATGAAAATGGAAAAAATTTAGCAATTTTGATTTTTGCAATTGTTACCATACGTCCATTATAACCAAGAGCGTAGCACGCTATCGTTACCATTACAACAGTCATCACTGTGAAACATGATGTGTGTTAAAAATTCAAAATGCTTTTAGAAATAGACACAAAGAGAAATACCAATATCCAATAGTCCAACCATAAAGATGATAGCAAAATTCTAGAATACAATACCTCCAACCAGGGATATAAATGGTACTTGCAGCTTGAAGCACAAGCTGAGCTTGTTCCTTTTGAAACCGAAAAATCTTTCTTCCCTCTTCGTAGCTACTACCGAATGCAGTACGAGAAATTATATCGCTAGACATAATTTCAAGATAAGGTTGAACGTTTAGCTCGCTAGATTCTTTTGCGGAAAGCAATGTGTTCCATTTAGTGATCATCTCGTTACAACTCAAACAGATTGCCGGAAGCATGTGCTAAAAAATAAAATAAAAATTACAAATAAAGATTAATTGATATGTTAAATGGTACAGAAACATTAACATCAATACTTACTTTCGACTTCCACTTTTTTGCAAAACAATAACAAGTATATGATGTATAGGGCGGATTTTTTGTGTTACCTTTAACTTCTCAATATGGAAAGCCGGGTTGATAATTTTCCTGTGTTTAGCCCATTGCTCGCCCTCATAGTCCACTAGCCCGGGCGCTAACAACTTAAATACCGGATTTGAAATAGGTTTCGTAAACTTGAAGTTCTTTGATAGTATTTCCTTAACTATTTCAGGATCCGATATGTTAATCCTTGGTTCGGGACCGAGCCATACGAAATAGTTTTTCCCTGCAACAGAACAGTTCATACATAAACTAAATACGACAATTATCGAGCTTCGGTCTGAGCAAATCTTCTTCGTTACCTTTATCGACCGGGATTAGAAAAGCTAATTACTGAAACAATTAGTTGATAAAGAATGCTCCAATTCCAAGCTGACAATAATGTGACTCGCGCACTCTGAATATAAATCGGGATTTTCTACTGAGTTTAAACTCGACTCAGCTAAAAATGTGAAGACTCGAACTCGAGGAGTGTCAATCTCGAAATCATTTTCTTCTTTTTATTAACAAATATAACTTTATTATACATGCAAGGAATTAAAAAAATAATATATATATATATATATATATATATATATATGGAATGGATCCTAGGACAAATTTTTTTATAAAATATCTTTCAAAATTTGTTGGTTATTAGATCTAAACCGATCTAACGGTTATGATATATCAGAAAAAATGTAGAGATATAGTAGAAAAATAGAATATATTCTAGAACGGGGAGAACTATAAAATAGTATATATATAACAGCTACACAAGAAAGGATGAGAAATAGAGCGGGGAGAACTATAAAATCCAAAGAGCATAAAAAATACCCAAAAAATAGTTGTGAATTCCGTAACTCGCCTTATCTGGTGGAGAAATTTCGAGAAAAATGCAATGAAAAGAAAAACGTTAAATGCGATAAAATGATATTCTATACCGATACGTGTCTCTACAAGAAACCAACACATCGAGAGTATAGCATATGAACACGAGTAAAGGGAGTAAAAGAAATATAATTTCCCACTAAATACTACTCCATTTCTCTAAGCTTCTTCACTATGATGATTTGATTTTCTTTCTTTTAAAAAAAAAATATATATATCTTCTAAGAAGGGAAGGAGAAGAGGGGCATCAATCCAGCAGCTAGAGACTAAGGAAAGCTCAGACAAAATATAAAACCGAAGAATTATAAAAAAAATAAAAATAAAAACAACAATTTACTTTCTTTTTGGTTAGATACATGATTTGGGTAACATTAGCCTGTGCCTTGAAGAAACTCAAATGTTTCAACAATGCACATATAAAAGAAAATTAAAGTACAAAAATAATTAAAAGTGCTTATATATTCACAAAAATTCAGCATCACGAGGAAATCAACTATAAACCAGCCTATGAAACGAAAATTTCAAGTGAAATTAAGGTAATATAATCTGTAAAAAGTATCATCTCTTTTTCTTCTACAAATATGATTTTGAATCCAAATTTTGCGTAACTTCCTGTTTTCAAGGTCAAAAATCCCAATTGAAAAAAAAAGGACTAAGATCCCATAACTTAATTTAGACATTGAGTGTTTGTGATGTGTGTTGAGACCTTTTTTCTCTATTTGCAAACCATTGTGCCGTTCTTCGAGCTATCGGGTACCAAAGTCTCTTCATTTTCTCCTCTTTTGTAACACTTTCGGGAAGATTAGATTCTCTAATACCATCATTTATGCTAAAATTTTGTGATCTCGGGTGAACCGTAATCTCAGACATCGATCTCTTTTCACTTGAATTTGAAATCCTCGGCCTGTAATTTTGATTCGTTTCCAAATCAAAAGTTTTTAGTTTACTTACCTTGCTCTCGAATTCCCTTTTCCTCTCCATTTCCTCTTTAATATTCATAATTTCCCCTTCTTTGATCCCTTGTGTTCTCACCGATTGGTTTTCCTTGTTTTGATCCAAAGAAGAGAATCTATCGCTTGAAACGGAATTAATCATCTCTGAATTCAAAAACATAAGGTCCGACGAGCTCACGTTGCTCCATCTGTTTTTGAAAACAAAATCAGAAACAATAATCTTGTGGTTGAACTTATGAAGCAAATCCTTTCCATTCTCCTCATCGTAATCTCCGCAATTTTCTTGAATAGGCAACTCCTCCTCCTTCTTACCCTTATCGAATTTCCTAAAACTATTTCCAATACTAAACCTCGAAGACCCTCTATGACTTTCTTCCCGTTGAATGAAAAGCTCGATATTTGAGTCCTCTCTTAGCTCCGAAGGGTTCCACAAAAACCTCAAACTATTCGAATAAGTCAACAGCGATAAATCGTCGCTACTAACTTTTTGCCTACAAAGGGGACAACTCGAGTGCTTCTCAAGCCATTGATCAACACAATCAATATGAAAAGCGTGTTTACACTTAGGCAACAACCTAAGAATCTCCACATCTTCGAATCTAGACAAACAAACGGCACATTCTAGCCCCTCTCTCGAGCCCTTGAGTGAAGAGAAACGGAAAAAAGGAAGTGATTCAATAACTGTTTTATCGATACCTGAAAATCGAGACCCCGATCGGATAAGCCCATCTAGGGTGCCTAGGTGATTGTTGTGTACAGGGTTAGCTCTGTGACAGAATTTAGCATAGATTAATAGAAAAAATGTTAACAAAAACATTATGGTTAAAATACCAATCACCACAGCTAAGCTTGGTTGAAAATTTGTCACATCACCGGAGCCTAAACTATTTTGGCCAATAGAAGAAGATTGTGCCTTAACTTGTGAAAACATGAAAATGAGGAACAAAATAAGGGTAATTAATTGATTCATTGGAAGGCTGAGGATTAAGGCTTGGTTGTTGTTGCGGTAACTAGGATAAGGATTTAAACAAAACTTACCCGAAAATCGATGATTTCGGCGACAAGGGCGATTCTGGGAAACGGGCAATCTTTGCGTGTCTTGAAGGATTGTAAAAGCTTATATATATATGTGAAGAGGGGTAGCTTGGCATTGGTTTGTTATGCATTAGTCCTTTAAACAAAATGTATATGTTTTAAGTTAGTCATTTTTTCTTAAATTTGTATGGGTAGATTGCCTCAATGATCCCCATAGTTTAATCCAGAATTTTATTTGATCCCCGTTGTTTCAATGGAACAAGTAAAATTCCCAGCTTTTGAACAAACGACACGCTTGATCCTTATTATGATTGAAAATCATTTGTATGATAAAAATCATATCAAATGATTGAAATTTATTTACGGTAAGATAATCTATTAATGATAATTAATGTTGATATTGTCTCTACTTTGAGCACGGATTTTTAATATGAGAAAAAACTATAGAAAGATCAAACGTGGGCTTTTACTAAACTTTGAAGACCAAATCTGCCACTTTATCAGAACTTGGGATTGTTACTATCTCAATTGAAACTACGAGGACCAAATATAGTTTCAGGTAAAACTATGGGAACCGTTATTATAATTTACCCAATTTGTTTCAAGGTTGTTCTTGTGCGTGTCTCAACATGTGCAACTATTTTACTTTTTTGGTGAAAGTAGTGATAAAGATGTGCAGAGGACCATTTGTTTTTTTTTTTGTTTTTTTTGGTATTTTTGGGTAAATTACACTTTGTCCCCATGAGGTATCTGACAATTTCAGTTTACCCCTTAAAGTTTTTGAAATTACGGTCTGCCTCCTTGACTCGGACTATCTAATAATCTATGATAATTCCAAAATTAAAAAAAAAAACTCTTTCTCCCCATGTTCCTCCACATTTTCTCCCAATCCATAGATATATCCTTTGATGCATCTTTATCAAATTATTATCCTTTGATCCTTTTAAGTTAGTCATAATTTTATCTTCTCTATTTGCATCTTATTTTATCTTATTATTAACCATAGATATATCCTTTGATGCATCTTTATTCAAATAAGATGCAAATAGAGAAACTTCATTGTAAGTTCAGGAAAGTACAATATATATTTGCATCCGGAGAGGAGAGAGTTAGTACCTACTTGTAATTAAAGAGGTTGGGGTACAAAGGCAAAGTGTAATTTCAAGAACCTCAGGGGGTAAAGTGAAATTATCCCATACCTCGTGAGGCCAAACTGTAAATTACCTTTTTGTTAATACAAATTTGACTTGGTTTCTATTGGACATTTGAAAGAATTAATATTAATTATATTATACATTTATATAAGAAATTTAATAGCATCTATTGCTAGTTTTTGAAGTAATATTGGACTTTTGTCTGTGTTTGGCTTGCTACTTCAATCATGCCATTAAACAGCAGAAAAAGTTAATATTGCTCAAGTCATGAGCTCTTCCCTAATAAATATGGTAGAAGTTGGTTAATTATAAAATTTATTTTTAGGGTTAGGTCATGAAGATGAGATAGTGAATTTTTTTATCTTAGTTTCTAATTGGGGAAGAAAAAAGGTGTAGCAGTATTCAAATTTTCAGGTATTAGTTCCCATCTCTATTTAGTTTAGCACTAATGCTGTGCATAGTTATGCAGTTGCTTTACACCATTGTCTAGCAATTTTCATATCCATGTTTAGCCATTTAGAGCTTGATTTATCAATAGTTAGTTTCTATTTTTTCGTCTTGGTTTTTTTGGATGGTAATAAAACTTCAAAAAGGTGACATCACCGTTGTATAGAAATAACCATAAAGTCAATAATAACATATGCAAATATTGCTGTCCACCTGGCTTAAGTGTCATTTCATTGAATGCACAATAATTTGTCACTATTATATAATTCGCATAAAGTCTGCTAAATAATTTGGCCTTGAACATTTCAAAATTTTAGAGTGCCAATTAATGAGCATCTATTATTGTATTTCTTCGTTAGGGTATCTCGAAGGGGAATTAAGAAAGCCAAAAAATAGCTGACAAAAATAGAATCTATTTATCGGGTTTTTGTAGAGTTGGTTAAAAGTTCAAAACCAGCAACACAAAATGTCTATGTAAAGAGCTGTGTAGTTTCGGTATTTACTTAATTTTGATATAGGGTCCCTCAACTTTAGAAGGTTGTGCATTGATCGCACAAATGATCAATTTAGAACACTCTGCCCCTTCCATTTCATTGTCTATAGGATATCGTTGACATAGGCAGACCGAGGAAGAGGGCGGGGAGGGGCCATGCCCCCCTCCCGAAAAAAGTATATATAACCTCTTATATAGCTCAGGTGGACCCATTCCCTCCTACCGGCGAATCTTGTGTCCGCCACTAATCATTGTCTCGATAGCCCTGGATCAACAATCAACAATTACCTATACCCCTTAGACTCTACTGTCAAATTCACCGGCTAATTAGAACAGATACAATATAAAATTGCAATGCGACTACCATCAATTGCCTTTGCGTGTTGGCATACATCAACCTACAATAGTCGGAGTGCTACGGCATTAGATCGTCTATCTGGTTATGCGAAGATTTGTATATAAAAAATTAAACCATGTGGATAGGAACTTCTTTTCCTTTCCTGAAAGGGAAAAGAGTTGGTTAAAACGAAACTATAGACTTTTCGTCCAAACCAAATTTAGTTGAAGCTTTTATCATCACATTATCATCCAAAAAATGTATATACTGTAACAGAAAAACTTTTTTAAAAAAAATAATAATATCCAGCAGGCTTTTCTGGGATGGCACATGGAGAAAATAACGCACATGGGGAAAATCTATCTAAGTCAATTTGGTAGGTTGATATTTGTTTTTCACAGTGACACAAGCCATGACAGATAGTGTTCATGCATGATCAAACTGAAATCTCATTAGCCGCCATTAAACAAATTAAAACGCATATATTATAGTTCCCATATATTTAGGTATTAGTGGTCAGCTCTGTAATTGCATCACAAACTTTGAATGTAGACTTGTTAACAGCACAAATATATCGTTAATATTATCAAATACTGTTGAAGATAATATATACTAATGA
>MKEJ01093056.1:0-10095 GCA_001753735.1 Embelia ribes
TCTCTCTACAATTAATGTCTGTGTAATCACTGTCATTAATATATTTTCTTATCTCATCCGAGCTCTTTCTTACTTAAGTATCGGAGAGTCGGCGGACAGTACCTCATGTCCTCACTTTCAGGTACTTGAGTATATCCGAAGGACCATCAGGCGAAATACCTTACTCGTGTTCTCTGACAGATATATTCGGGAAACATATATCCGAACCTCATTCATGTATACATTCTTCAATTACTATATAATAAGCTACAACCATTTATTTCCCTCTCATCTTAACTAGAATTTTATAGTATTTATTGAGAAAAAAATTTAATAGAGAAATTATGGGAAGTAAATCCACATATTTACAAATGTACCGTAGAAATTTGATTTTTTTTTTTTTTTGAAAATTGAAAAACTAATTGGAGTCATATATGGCATTTAATTTCACAAATGAGAAATAAAAAAATGATCTTTTAGAAAGGAGCAGGGGTTGAGGAAGGGGGGCCTAGAGGGCTATGGCTCTCCCGTCCCCCGTAAATTCTTGAGAAATTTTGTATAAATTTTGAATTTTTAAAATAATTTATACTTTGTGGCTCCCAAAAAAATATATATATGAACCCAAATAATATTTGACTCCTCTACTTGGAACGCTTGTTCCACCCCTGGAAAGGAGGGTGTGGATGCTCTAAGGACTGGCAGTCTAATATTACATTATTGTGCTTCTAAGAACAAAATGTCAAAACTAGAAATTCTTCAATGTTATTATTTATCCGATCCCCGTAGTTTATTATAACTATATAACATGCTAAATTGAAAATGGCTGTATAAGAGATAAAGAGTAAGAGCAAGAAAAATAAGCTCATTATATCATAAGTTTGATATTATTGCTTGAACCTGACCGTTTAATGCAAATCTAACCGATTCTAATGTCTGTTGAATAATATAGTTTACTATATATATATATTTATGTAAAAAGTGTTTATAATAAAAAAGTCAAATATAAATGATATGTTAGCGAGTGTCACATTACATGCGTATGTTAAAATTATTTCAAACTGTGATTGCAATTTTTACAAAAGATTATAGGTACTAACACGAGCCATATCTAACTAATGTAGACCCAAGTTGACAGACAACCACCCAAAAATAAAATTAAGAAAATGTGGTTGACAAATAGTATCTCAGTCTACAAATAATTAAATTGTTTGATTAGACAGGTAATTTTACGCAAAAGTAAAAAAATGAGTTTTTAAAAATAAAATAAGATATAAATGAAAAATGTATTCTAATAGGTTCTTATCTTATGCTAGCCCCTAAAAATTACTAAAAGGGCAATAGTGATAATTAATAAATTTTGTAGTAATTGTAATATATCAAATAAAAAAATCTTCAATAAATTTTGAACAATCTAAAAAAATGTGGCTAATTATTTGTGGATGGAAGAACGATATCCTTTTCATATTTGTTGTTCATGTAACAGTTTACACACATTAACTATGTTCATCATTTGTTAAATTAACTGCATACTATTCAGAGTGTCTAACACTTAAAAATATAATTTAATAATAAAAAAATTTAGAAATAATTGTGTAATTACGTATATTAGATCTTATTTTTGTGATTTAAAACGTTTCACCATAACACTTTTTATAACAGTGTTAAATGCCGCTTTTCCAACTGTATAATAGTTCAAGAAAGAATCTTAGTTTGCTCTCTTGTCAACGAATAACGTACTGTTTTCACTTTAAGGCAACATTGTCTTGATCTAGGCTCTACCTATAATACAACAGTAACTATATCACTGCCAAATCCAGCTAATAATTTCTAGAAATGTGCTTAGTTGAATGCAGTTGCTTTAAAATTTGATTTTCCATTTCTATATAAAATGAAAAGAGGCATTCACACAAGGAGGTGATCATAAATTCGTATATATTCTAGAAGAAAGCTCAAAGGGAATATTGGTAATCAAACGGTTCATACCTAAGATACCATAGTGTTAATATATATAACTAGAGAATTTTACCTCAGACAACAAAAGTTTATGATCATGCAATTAATTAAATAACTTCTTATTTTCAAAAATAATTTACACCTGATTAGGTTTTCGGTAAAGTGTACAAAATTACAAAATCATTATGGTAAAATTATGCAAGTTTCCATCAAAAACCGATTTTGTCCTATGAAATTTAATTAGCTAACTTTCTAATGCCACTAATTTGTTTGTTTTTTGTTTGTTTGTTTGTTTTTTTTTTTTTTTGCTTAAGAGTCCAAATCAGACTATAATTATCTATGGTAGTCCTTTATTTATTTTAGGAGTTTAAATGTCATATATAATTAGAACTTGTTCAACTTGGAATAACAGTCAATCCCCATTATTCAGATGTTACATGATATTGCATGGCGTGCAAGCAAAAAAGTTACCACTTGCAATTGTAATTAATTAGTTCTTATTACAAAAGAAGAATAATCATGACAAATTTTGTCAAAAATATACTGGTCAATTACCCAAATAATTCAATGATCAGAAAAAGTCCATACCATATATACTTCCGTAATAGACCGGGGCCAGCTATTTCGGACGATATAGGGACTATAACTTCCGAAAATTTTAATTTTGAGATATATTTTTTATTAAATATATTTAATTTTAGCCCTTAATTATAATTAAAAATTTGGTCTCTTTTAATGATTTTCTATCACGTTGAGTCCACCTCGGATTCAATTCCTTACTCCGGGTCCTAAGAATCTAGCCTCTTGCGTATCTACAAATGGACGGTTAAGATTTATTTCGGTTAAATACACTTAGAATTCCCATAGTTTCATCCATATTTCTTTCTGGTCCTCCTAGTTTCATTTGAACTAGTAATGATCTAACGATTGTCAATAAGTAATATAATTGGTCTTTGTTGTGCATTCCAAGTTATTTTAAAATGGTACGTAAAAGCTATGGCGAGTGAATAGTAATTAATTTATTTTGGATAAATTTTTTATGATTGTTTAGTTTAACATATACTTGCCAAAAAAAGGAAGTAGAAGCGAAAATCGTCAGGAAAAACGGAAGAGGGAAACACGATCTAAAAATATAAGGGAAATGGAGAAACCATTATAAAAATTCTTGGATACGATTGTAAAATGTATGAAAAACATATAAAAAATTTATGTGATTATTTAATCTAGTGTTGAAAAATATTTTTCAAACTTATGACTAAACGTTATACGTGGATTTCTATAGTTGTAGTTGATAATTTTTATAAGCATATTATTGATAATTTAAAAGAATCTACATAAAAAAAATTATTTTAGCATAAAAATACTATATTTAATTATATTTTTATTTATTTTGTATTGATATGTAATCGTCAAATTTCCTATAAATTTTCTATTAGTATCCGTAATATTTTCTACTCGTTTTCATGCATTTCTTATATGTTTAATTTAAGTTTTTGAGACGTTTTCTACACATTTTTCTTCAAAAAATTTTGACGTCTTGTCTTGATAATGCTTCCCACCAAAAAATGGCGGTTCTCCTAACTATGCTCTCATCACCCATAACACTAACAAGAAGATTAAATAATCAAAAGTATAAAGAATATTATATGCTGATTATTATGTTAATAGATATAGTAACTGAATTAACTCTGAGTGATTTTGTCTTTCTGTAATAAAAATTTTTGTAACATTTCCGGACCGTCGATAGTTAGAAAACTCACTTAAATTAATGATATTACACATAAACAAAACATTTACTCGTATAATAGAAACTTGCAAACAATACATGAGCTAATTAATCAATACATAACTACAAACAAATCATATATATATATTATCCTAAGCGGAATATAGACTTATATCTTTCAACAAAGCTTTCAAATCATAGTACGACGAACCACCTTCTTCGACGGCCTCCTTCGCCAATTTTTGAAATTCCCTTGCCCGATTTCTAATTTCTTTGGACTCTTCCCCCACCATTACTTTTTTCACTGCCTTTGCTATCGAGTCCCGACCAACGCCTACACCTTCCTCTCCGCTTTTCCATGTAGAACCGACCCCAACCCCTATTTTCAGAATGTCCGTCACCAACTTCTCGTTATAAAATTGTTCGGCAAACACAGGCCACGTCACCATTGGCAAGCCAGCCGATATACCTTCCAGGATCGAGTTCCACCCGCAGTGGGTCATGAATCCCCCTACGGCTTGGTGATCGAGAATCAAGACCTGCGGGGCCCACCCTCTTATAATCAACCCTTTGTCTCTAGTCCTCTCCTCGAATCCCTTGGGTAGCCATTCTTCATTTTGCTTTTCGCCCTTTTTTCCTTTCCTAACCACCCATACAAAATTTTGCCCCGAATTTTCGAGTCCCATTGCAATCTCATACAATTGGGAAGCACTAAACTTGGCTAAACTTCCGAAGCACGCGTATACAATGGAATCTGATTTTTTCGAGTTAAGCCATTTCAAACACGCATGTTGATCGATAGTTGCTTCTTTGCCTCTTTGTGCCTTGTCTTCAATCCCGCAGTTGCATAGAGAAACTGGACCAATATGCCACGCCCTTCTTTTCAAAAAGTTCCTATAATGATCGACATATTCAGGTTCAAGCTTGTAAAAGCTATTAAGTATAACTCCATAGCTAGTCAGCTCAGATTCTTTCACTTGTATCATCAGCTTACTGAAGTCATCATCTGAATCTATATCTGTATCCGTGTCTTTTACCTGCCTCTCATGCGGGTCTAACTGCCTCCGCGTTAACTTGATTTCGTGAGGGAGATTAGGCAAGACAAAGAATTCATCATCGGATAAAACGTCTCTTTGAGGCTTATTCAGCCTTAAGCTCTCGGTGGCACAAAGTGAGAAGACGCTATTACCATGAAAAACAAGCCTCGGGATTTTGTACTTAGCTGCCATATCGGTAGCCCAAGGAAAGAACATGTCCGCCACAAGGCAATTTGGTTGTTCCTCTTCTAAAAGGTGCTCAATTTGGTCCTTGAGCATTCTTGTGGCCTTGATGAAGTTGGGGACAAAGTCATCGGACGGGAGTTGGTCGACGTTTTCGCAATTCTCTGGCAAGCCAACCTCGACCGAGGGGAACTTCACGGATCGGATTCCGATTCCGGAAAGTTGTTCCCTTGTTTTGGAAATGGTTTTGGAGAGGCTTTGGGCATTGAGAGGGGTGGTTATGATAGTTGATTTTACACCATGGGTGGCAAATAGCTTGGCTATATCTAGAATTGGGATCATGTGGCCTTGAGCCATAAAAGGAAAAAAGAAAACATGAAGTTGACCCATTATAGGAAAAAGAATGTCTTTAAGCCTTAATAGTATACTTTTGAGTGGAAATGTGATGAAAATAAGTCCTTGCAAGTAATGCTTATATAGAGGCATGTTTGGTTCAATCAATTTGGAAACCACTAATAAATTATCTTGAGACAACTTGAGACCTTTAATACTTCTAGATAGATTTTTAATACAAGGAAGGTTAATACATATATAGTAACATACTTGTACAAAATGATGCGATACTAATGTTTTTCTATGAATATATATTACGAGGGACAGAATAAAAATTTAAAAGAATGTCGTAAAATTTAATACAGGAGGCCAAATTTAACATATTTCTTACACCAAGGAATATGACATTTTTAGTAATTTTTTTTTAGAATTATTAAAAATATTGTAGTCCCCTAACAAAAATCTGGCTTCATCCGGGATTATATGAGATTTTTTATTTCTCTAACAATGACCTTGATTCTATGATCGTTTTGGATAAAGGAATTGACGAATAGATCCAATTAATTAATTGATTTTTTTTTTTATTGGCCGAAACATCCAAAGTACACCAACCAAGTTCACAACAATTTTAAGAAAAAAAGATAAAAATAAATGTTAATATTACAACCAAACATAGTACAGATCCTCTATCTCATAAGTTGTGCTCCCTGACCCTATAGTGTTTTTTATTCGACTATCTTAAATAAATTAACTTACGATATATAAAATAAATTATAATATCATTACATATTTACCAAATAAAAAATCTTATATTACAAAGCAAGACAACTTTCAATTTTTATTAGAAATTGAAAATATATAAAATTTTACAATAACAATAATATTAAACTATCGTATTTTCATACTTGAAAAATTGGTAATAGTATTGTAAATTACTTTATTTAAAAATTTGAAATAAAAAATAATTAGAGGCATACAAAGAAGCAGATTGAAGAAAGTAGAAGACTCTGAATCAAACAGATACTCTATATGAATTTCCAAAAAAAAAAAAAAAAACAGAGACTGTATATGTTGATGGATTTTAATTCTATTTTTGCTTTATTCAACTCGATTTTTATTATTTCCCATAAGTTCTAGAAGTTTTATATGGTAAGTGGAATATTCATTTAAGAAGACAATTTCGCTTCCTCTTTTTCGTTTACGTATTTCAAATAAAAAAATGAGACATAAAACGATGGGACAACATTAACTATTGGCTCCCAATGCCGCCATGCGTTATTGCATAGATATCACATTCTTCTCGAAGGTTAGAGATGGTAGATTGAGAAAAACACAAAATACGAATTACAAAACAATTTATTTTGTAGCGGACCACAATTGAGATTAAAAAACTTCCAAATTATTGTAAAATTAACTAATAGTACAAAATAGGAAATATTATAAAATTTAATCAAGATACGAGAATTATGTGATTTAGCCTCAAATTTAATTTTAGAGTTAAATTTGAACTTAGTCGACGACATAAACGAATGATCCCCTTGTTCTTACAAAAATTCTATTAGGTACATAAAATTCTATTAGTTAAACTTAATTTTGGGGTTAAATTATTGTACCTCAAACACTTGAAAGGTATAAATAAAGTTAAGAAGGTGCATGGTCCCTTATTAAAGATAGGTGAATTGCTTGGATGGTCCCCTTATTCTTACAAAAATTCTATATTGTAGGCATAGTTTTAATTGGAAGTGTAATAGTTCATGAATTGTAGAAAGGTGATGAATTTTGATCCTCTAGATTTATGCAATGTGACATATTTGATCCCTTTTGTACTTTATAAATTTTTTTGCTAATATTAAGAACCTTAATATGTTGAAATTTAAAATAGTATTCCTAAGTTCTCTTTCACTTTATGTGATTATGAACAAGAAACTTTAAATGGAGATTTTTTTTTAGGAAAATAGAAGTGTTTTTTAAGCGAAAATGGGATAATGAGGCAAGTAATGCGAGTATAGGCAGAAGAGGAGGAGAGGGAATGGTGGTCCAAGCAACAACTCATCCAATAGCTACGGTGTTCGTCTCCGACGATTCCCAATAACTGCACAACTAGAGGTGGTGAAAGCATTGTTATATTTGGTTCTCGAGATTTTTGAAATGTGATGTATTTTTGTCCAGTTAATATTATTTTTTGTATTATTAAAATCCTCAGCATTCTCAAAATTAGGGATGATAGCAACGTGAATCATCGGAAAGCTTTCCATATTTAAAGGGACCAAGAGCGTAACATATTCAAAGTTGTGGACAATTAGTATTTTTTTCCCATCTTTGAGTGCCAAATAGAACTTTGGTTGAAATCATGGGGACGTTGATATAATTAGCCCAAAAAGCTATTACATCCATACAAAAGAAAACAAATGACTTCATCTGATCATCATCAGTATACTAAATGTACCAACCCCCAAAAATTGTTTCAAACATTTTTTATTTCAAATTTTTTATATTATTCTTTTGTAATAAAAATTTCAAAATAATAATTAATTATTTTTAATTTGTATTTCTTTTCTTAAGAGATAATACTTTATTTATGAAATTTAGATTGATAATTATCACAAAAATTAAACTTAAATAATTTAAAATAAAAATATTAAAAATTAAGAAATTATAATTTACAATTTTAATGTATCTACCAAACTTAATAAAATATTTAAATATCGCATTAATTCTCAACACTACAAATTAGTGTCGTAAGTTCATCGAGATATCTCAAAATTTATATGCGATGCATACTTAAAATCTCGATAAAAGAATAACTACAAAATTTTAATATTTTTATTAAAAATTATTTAAAATAAATTTTTATTTTTTATTTTTTATTTTAGTATCTAATATTTTATTAGATAATAAATTTGTAAATCAAACAAATAACTCGGGCTACTGGCCAACCATATTATGATCACAAACTAAAAACTAAATTGTGTGACTAAAATTTCATTTTCTTGTATTGACATAATCGCCTGCGTCATAATCTATTCTTATCCGGGAAAGAGTTGTTCTAGAACAACTTATCCAGTGCACTACTTATTATTAATGATATCTATATTCAGATTGAGGAACATGAATGTGTGTTCGAATGATAGCGAATCTGTCTGTCCCTATTGATGTGAATCCAATTATCAAAGAATTATAAAGGACAGATCCTACCCCAATGCTGAGGACCGACCCACCCTTCACCTTGAATTCAAGTAGAGGTATATATTATTTATTTCGTTACTTATAATATATTCACTTTGTTTGAAAAATAAATATTTTACTGATTATATTTCTCAGACCATATACCATGGGCGGAGATGGAATTAGAAAAACAAAAGAGATGATGAAGTCGTAGAATTTACTATGGGGCTAAACCAACATATAAAAAGTTTTTAAATTAAACTATTTGATATTTTGGGAGTTTTTCAAAATTATGAGAGATACAATAATCGCTCCTATCATGCACCATAAATGTTTCAATTTAAATTTATTTTTATTGCTATTTTGGCAAAAAAAAAAAAAAATAGTGAAATATTTAAGCTTGATGCATCTAATTGTTTTTGTTGAAATGAAAAAATTGATTTTCTATTTTGCTTATAAGTGCAACCAAATAAACAAACCGATAGTACCATCAGCAATGTTATACAATCATATTAAGAGAATTATACAATCATGGTAAGTACTAAGTAGATATTTCAAGAAAAGAACATGGTACATATCTCAATAAGATTAGTTACTATACAAAGAAAAGAACAAAAGAGGGAAAAGCAAATTGCGGTCATGGTCATTCCTTTCATCTTTTCCTTTTGCTTAAAATTAGATGATCTTTATTTCTAGACCATTTTTTTCATCTTTTCCTTTTGCTTAAAATTAGATAATATTTATTTCCATATTAACATAATCTTCTAGCCCTTCACTCAAAAACCTCAATTTTTGAACACTTCTCCCATACTCCCTTCTTTTACCCTTTTGCCAACTACATAAATAAGGAGCTTTCTTCTCATTAATGATTCAAGGCCGCACGATCCCCGTGCTAGATATGGCCAAACTCTTCGTTTTTTTTTTAATAATAATAATATAATAAATTGAAAATCATAAACTTGAAATAACAACTTCTTCCCATTAATGGCTCATGGCCGCACGATCCCGATGCTAGACATGGCCAAACTCTTTGTCTTTTCTAAATAATAATAATATAATAGTAAATTGAAAATCACAGACTTGAAATAACAGAAATTTATTATTTAACAGCTGTAAGAAAATTGGCACTTATATCATGAAAATACTGGAAGTGTGATTTTTTATATCTTAAATGACTGATAATTAACATGTGTATAAAGAAACAGCTATGCCAAAGGTTACAACTCACCAGCAACCAAGCCCAGGGTTTAAGCCCAGCCACGGTCGGCGGACGGACATGAGCGTGCGCATTTGCGATTTAACAATGGATGACAACGATGGAAATTAAATCGTCGTTAAATAACGATGGACTTAACGACGAAAATTAAATCATCGTTCAATAACGACAAATTTAACGACGGAAATGAATAGTAAAAAATTACCGATGGCTTAACGACAGAATAGCAACGGATATTTTAACGATAGATATATTCGTCAAAAAAAAGATGGAGGGAAAAAACCCGCCATATTAACCACGGAATAACGATAGAATATAGTAACGGAAAAATTTCCATTGGCAAAATAATTATTTTTTATTTACTGACAGATTTAACGACGGAAATATTCCGTCAGTAAAAAAAATGACCGAAATTTGATGGTCATTATAAGTGTCGGTGACTTGCTTACAGTTTTAATTTCCACGATATACTGAGACGGTGACATCAAGCTAACATGTTGCAA
>MKEJ01093057.1:0-10228 GCA_001753735.1 Embelia ribes
CACCACCACCATCACCACCACCACCACTACTACTACATCCAATATGTCCACATACATGAAACAACAATATAATCATAAATATATCGTCTGCAACCCAAAATATAATATAAGTATAGCTTTCTCAAAAGATATAATAATATAATCATACGATGGTACCCTGTAGCTCAAAGTAAACTCGTCCAATGCACTCAAAATGGCCATTGACTTCAATACTCATCTATCATCTGCTCTTCTCCTGATCTTCTGTAGAATCCATGTGTATATGAATAGACACAACAGACGAGTCAAATACTAATATGTTATAAATGCCAATACAATAAGATGCTCAATAAAGCACCTAATAAGGAAACAACTCTATTTACACACCCCATCACAAAACATAACTCTAACACAGTAATATAAGATAAAATGTCCACAAAAATATCAGTCACAACAGTAAGGGGAAACGTCAGTCCATCTACAATATGCACTAATAAAGGCCTAACGCCTCAACATAATATAAAATATAAATAACACATCGGTAAAGGATATTGGCTCGCCCCAACTCTATTTTGTCTCTATTTCGGAAAATACTCAATGCAGCCCAAGAGTTTCTCGACTGGATTCAACTTCATGTCATCTCGAGGCACTCCATCCTGAAGTTCCACTTTTGGGAGTCGGGGAACACCACTCTTATAACCCCCTACAAAAACACATGTCACGAAAAACACGACATATGTATAGACATGTAACACATGGCTACCAAATCAGTAATATACCCTATCATTACACTATCACCAATGACCCAACTACCCCAAAAATTAGCTAAAATATTGTACATAACATCTTACAAATATTAATAAGATAAGAGTGTCTAACTCGTACCTTAATCCGAAGCATATCAGGCACTACTACAATCACCTCTCCTCTGTGTACTCCTCTCAACCTATTGCTTACCATATAAGTGATGTGATGTATATGAATGTCTCAAAAATATATATATATATCAAACTATTATGCATTTCCCTAATACCATGAAAAAATACTATCACCCCAAAATACGATTTTACCCAAAAAAATGACTTTTTCCTCAAAACGTTATTTTCCAAAATTATCCAAAATTTTATTTATTTTTATTAAACACTCATTTCCTTCATAAAACCTATATTTCTCATACTGATAATATTTCAACTTTTTCCGCAACTCCAAAATATATTTAAGCAAAAATACATTTTTTTTATCCCAAAATATTATTACAGATAATAATTACAAAATAACAAACCCAAACTCAAATTAACACTTTTTCCACATAAACATATTTATTTCCAGCCATAAACAAATTTTCAAAAAATTTCCATATTTTTAGAAAAATCCCAAAAATATTTTCTTTATCAAAATAATTATCTAGCTTCCTTAAAAATCGTTATAATTTCCTATAAATGCCCAAAGTTACGCTAAAAATATTTTTTAATCTCAAAAAAATACATTTTCTAAAAAATTCAGATTTTCTAGAATATTTTAAAGGCCATAAAAACCTAATAAAAAGAAATTTCCCCTCAAAGTATTTAATTCCTCCAAAATTGCAAAATTGTATAAAAATAAGTAACAACCCAAAAATAGTCAAGATAATATTTATAATTTAAAATCATAATTTTCCAAAATCTTAAAATACATAGAAAAATCCAGAAAATAAATTTTCTTTTTCCAAGAAAACTATTTACTATAATAAAAATACAATATTTATCCCTAAATTTTTCACAAATAGGAAATAATGCATGCATAACTCTCAAAGTATTTCTCTCCATATACCATGAATTTTCAAAACAGGGGAAAATTTTTAAAATTTCAAAAATAATTAATTTTCCACCGAAAATCAATGTATTAACCCAAAATTATCAAATTTAATCCAAAATTGTACAAAAATTATAATTTGCATATGCATGGCCAAGGAAATATTTTTTTATCTAGGTTATTTGAACTTCTGGAGATGGTAAAAGTTTCAAAAATTCGAAGTTATGTTATTTATTCCGAAAATCAATTTTTTAATCTATAAATGCTCAAAAATTCGTAGAAATTCTAGAAAAATCAGAAAAATCTAAGCTTTTCACTCATATGCCCCAAAAATTCTGTAGTCTCCAAAAAATTTAAAAGAACTTTTTCCAGTTTGGGAATATTGGGAAAAGTGCTCCCGAGACCTTAAAAACACTTGAATAATCAAGCGTATGGACTTTAAGAATGAATGCATAGCAAAATATTGAAGTTTCATGATCGAAATATGTATATGTTGATAATAAAAACATATACCTAAAAAATTTGTGAGAATGCAGTGGGGTACACTCCCAACCCTCGAGAACGCATACACAGGCTCCATTTTGACCAAAAAAGAGCTCCCAATCCTTGTATCACTCTCCTTCTCTCTAATTTCCTTATAATTTCGTGATTAATGTATGTATGTATATTATATGCAGAAAGGAAATATATGTCATATATGGAGACGTACAGGCGTCACAAAGTTGTAGTTTACATCACGTCGTCGTGACCGTTCGAATGACACCTCAAAAATTCAAATTTAAAATTTAAATCACAAAATTCAGTATTAAAATAATAATTTTATGTATATATATCAATATTAAAATAATACCCTCCTAGTTGTTATAAGCGATGTAGTGTATTTATAAAGTACATAGAACCCCAATCCATAAGTAACAATTATTGAATCCATAATCAAATAAAGAAAAAAAAAAGTGCATATCAATAAAAGGAAATGTAGAATCAGATTTAGTCACTCACTCTTTAATCACCACAAAAAACAAGCCAACTCTTCCGTAATGCACAGTCCAATATCAATAAAAGACGTAAAGTTTCCAAATCGTTTTTTCCATTTTTGAACAACTTCGTCCTAAAAGTTCCTTAGTTAGCAGATAAAAACATAGCAATATGAAATTAAAGCCTTCTTACTAGAAAAAGATACTTGAAAACAAAAGCCAAGAAAATAAAAATAGGGATAAACCACTCCCCAATTATAACTCTTTATCTATATAAGGACTCATACAAACGCAACTATTACATAATATCTATTTTTACGGGATACCAAAATCAACAACTAAACCTTAAATCTTATAAAAAAAATAGTGAAAGCTCGTATATTTAACAAGTAATTGTACTAATATACCTTCAATCAATCTCCAGTAAGAAAGAGTTTCTCTTGTAGATCAAGATAGGAGAGGCGGGGAGTAGACAGAAGGATTGGGAAAGATGCGGAGCAGTTTTGTGTCAACTGATAAGGGCGGGAGGGCGTCGTGGAGGAGGAGGGCCTGCATAGCGGAGGGGCTAGGTCGAGATGGAGGTCGCCGATCACACTGTCCTATTGAGGAGATAGAAAGAGAGCGTTTACAGGAAATATAAATAACCATGTTTAAAATATCTCTTACCTCAACGGCCGAAAATAACTAAAATCAACAACTGTTTGCAGTAAATAAAGGAATCTATGACTACTCAAGTAAGCTCTCAATCTAATCTCTAACCTTGTATCTGAGGACCACCAGTACCTATTTTTACTTAGGGTTTTACAAAGGGGAAAACAAGGAAATAAGAAAATATCCTAAACAGGCAGTTAGGAAAACTGAATTGAGAATTAACAACCAAAAGAAATTATACAACCAGGACTCTAAAATAAGCCACAACAACACATACATACCACTAAAACACAACACATGTAAATCATCCAGAAGAAAACTCATACTCGTAATAGAAAACACATCATCTCCATATATCTCAGTTTTATAACTTTAGATTTCACATTTTTAAACCCATACTATAGGCCATTCCTTTCCCTGTGACTTTATGAGTAAAGATTTAGTGGATGAAACCCATAAATGTTATTACATTAAAGAGTCAGTCTTCGTTACCCTCTAAATATGATAACACAATAGGGCCAGGCCTCATTGCCCTATTTAAACAAGGTTTGAATGAAAGGGTCGGTCCTCATTAACCTCTCAATATATATCACCATTTTAGGCATCTGAACCTAGTTGCACAATAGTTTACATTCTCATGATAATATGCTTTTTCTTTAGTTAACACAATTAAATTTCTCATTCATCAATTTACACTTTTTTACATACTATGCTCAATCTCAATTTCATATCATAACACCAAAATCTATTACAAATTATGGGACATAAACATGTATTAATAAATTATACAAACATAAACATAACAACTTGTGATTCTAACCACAAAATTGTAAAACATAACCGCACGTGTGATTGTGCGTAAGGAATTTCTCAAAAAAACACTGAAGCAAAGCCCCATAAATCACCACTAAGGAAGCGCTGGCGAAAAGTGGAAACCTATGAACAAATAATTGAGAATTCATCATCAATAGGCTATTCAAGCCTCAATCAATCATTAGAAACATTTTTGATTGATTAGGATTCAAAACGATCATGAACGAATTCTAGGAAAACTTGCCTCGCAACGAAGAGGATGAAGAAGAGAGCTTAATTCCGTGTTTAGATCATTGAGCGGAATGATTCTCTAGCAAGAGTCGATGGTTTTTACCCTAGGAACTCTTCTCCTTCTTTCTATATATGTCTCTAAGACGAAAAGTTGTGTTTTGTAACCATCAGTTATAAAAATATATATCAGTTCCGTACAATTTTTTGGGTAGACTACCAGCACTCTGTGGGATGAGTGTCGTCGTTCATCAATGCTCAAAATCCCTATGGGCACTATTAGTCTCAATTGGACTATCATTACTCCTATGGCTATTATACGCAAAGTACTAACCAGATGTCATAAAGAAAGTTTGATATTAAACTTGAATTCGGTTCTACAACTTACATTTGTTCTTACTCTTCAAAAACAATGTAATTGAACCAAACTTTTTACATTGGAGTTACGAAAAGTGACGGAATGTAAATTGCGATCTTACAACTCTCCCCTCGTTTAAATAAACTTCATCCCTAAAATTTAACCTACATTTGCGAAAAAGTCGGGATGCCTGTATTTCATTTTCTCTTCATGTTCCTACGTCTCCTCCTCAACCCCGTATACATAGTCTATACCTCATGATGCTCTCCAACAACAACAATCTTAAATGGATGGTTGTTTGGATCCCTTAGGTAATCCTCCCACATAAAGCACAACTACATTGCTTTCTCTTCCATATCCTTCTCACCTTGGTCCTTTCTTTAGATAGCTAGTGGAATGGTTTATCATCAAGTTCTCCAATTCTCTTGACATAGATGAAAGCACGGTTTTAAATTCACAAACTCAAAAAGAAAAAAGAAAAACAAAAATGTATTATTCACCATATGTTTTTGAAATTCACATTCCACGTACTCTTAAACTTTGGGACAACTATTGATTGATGTATTAATAAGGTACCGGATTTCCTTTTTTTTCCCCCTTTTCTGGGACAAGTAAAATGCACAAAAAATAAAGTAACATAAAAGATAAAATAAATACTTGCTCTCTATTGGAGATCTGGTTTTAGAAGAGATACAGTTTAAATCTGATAACCACAGCAGCCACTTCATCTGTGGTAGAGTAAATATGTACTTCAAAGTTGCACTGATCTCATATGTTGAGATTTACTGCATGACTGCATCTATTCTATTTTAAGAATGTTAACTAAGAAGCACAAGTTGTAAGTTACAAAGAAGATCATCAACCACTCCATATGAACCAACATCGCACAAAAGAGATGGTCAGTCATCAACTTACAATACTTATGTTCACTATTCAGTTGTCAACTTCTTAATCAGCGAATAGACCACATAGATGATTGTATCTACAATTTCAACGCATAAATGAACTAAAATAGCATTATAACCCTGAGCAAATACTTGCGTCTGCATCAGCATCTACCCTGGGAGCTTTTCAGGATACACTGTAGCTCAATGTTAACAAAATTACCCATACAAAAGAAACACCTTCATAAGCATGTTTTTCATAAGTGCCACCATGCATGCCTCTCGGTACTCAGTGGTTTCCAAGATTGAAACTACAATCGATTTCAAGTTCATAAAGAATTATGTACTAGCATCACAAGAGACAGAATTGAATCTTACGCTTATAAGCGTTTTTCGAGCTTCTTGTAACTCATCGTTGGTTTTACGCTCCTTCACAATGAGTGCCTGATTGATATCTTCAATACCCTCGAGTTCTTCCACCTTCTCTTCTAACTCTTGTTTAATAGATTCCAGCTTTTTCGTCTGCTCCTCATCACCGTCTTTGCTCATATGTTCCATTACTAGTTTAGCACCCTTCAAGCGCTCAATCTCTAGCTCTAGTGCTTGCTTGGCATCGAGTTGTTTTTCCAGCTCCAAAATTCTTTTGTGAAGTTTCAACTTCTCTTGCTGCCATTAAAATCAAAATATTTTATCATTCTACAAAAAAAATTAAACTGGTGACAAAAGCAGACAAAAAAACTGTAGCACACCTTCTGATCCTCAACCAGCTTCAACATGCTTTTGTCAGCCTTCTCCTGCTCCAAAATAGCGCTCTTATTCTGCACCGAAAAAACCATTTAATACACTATGCACTTTTCCTGCAACATAAGAAATTCATTCTACTGGCCATATATGGGGAATATTTCTGGAGAAATAAGCCGTATCAGTTTACACATAATTTCTGCAAATTATAAGATATGGTGAACCTCAGACAAATTCTAGAATAAAGACCTACAGTAATTTCTCAATTTCGTCATCCGATCCCTCCAGAGAGTTAACATGATGAACTTTCGTATATTTACAATTTAAAATTCACAAAAGTTTGCACTCACATCGCAATATTGCTCAACTATGTATATTTACATCTTTTGGTAGGAACAGGGAAATTAACAAAGAAAAATAAAGATGTGCCGTACAGGTAATTCGTTAAGAGATCACCAATATCGGAAGGATGGAAAAATAAAGAAAGCATGGACCAGCACTCCACGACCCCGTCTTTGAGGCAACCTAACTAAGCACTACCTGATAAGATACAGTTTCTTGACATATATTCTTGACAGATAGACCAAATTTCTACTGTGGAATAAATTTAAAGTTTCTGTCATAAAGTCATCAATGGCCCCGCATCAATCACCCGTCCTTTTCTTTGGTAAACAATAATAATGCAACCTTGACAACGCAACGTTGACAATGCAAACAGGATAAACGCTCTTGTCAATGTATTACAAGTTAGTTGTTGGAGATCAGGATCAAACTAATTTTTTAAGTCTGACACCAACAATACAGAAAGAGAGAAACATTACATAATTGAATGATATAACAGCGGAAGTTGACTGCAAGTGCTAGGGCAACTTCTGATGAGTATGGATAAAAGGTACTAACCATTTCCTTTTGACGTTTAAGCTCCCTTATTTCATTCTCATTACGAGCTTCACGATCTTGAAGTTTTTTCTCAACCAACTCAAGTTGTTTCCTCTTTGCTTCGAGATGTGATTTACTCCTTTCATGGTCATTTAAAATATGCTCTAGCAGGTTGCATGCTTTTTTCTTCAATTCCTCCAGCTCTAAGAAAAATATCAGGATAAATATAGAAATAGGTAAAAAGATTAGGCACAGTTTAGTCCTTATATGTGTCAAATCTAAACAACCAATCACAGAATGGGTAAAGTGAACAGTGAGAATAAAAAAATATTTCCTAGCATACCGTCGACATATTTTTGAGTCATCTCCTCCTTTTGCACCATCACATTCCCCATCCGCTTTTCCGTCTTGCTTATATTTTTCTTCATCTCTTCGCATTTCTTATTCTTCATTTCAAGGGTACTTGCCAAGTTGGAAACAAGCTTCGTGCCCTTTACTTTGTCTTCCATTTCAATTTCTGAAACAGTCTTTAAATCACCATTCCTACGCAAATATTCGCCAATAAGATCATTTTGGTAATAATCTTCCCTTCGAGCAATCCAACCATATAAGGCATCTCCTCTGTTACCAAGTTTATGCCAATCTTTTCTCCCGTGATTTTCTGCTTCAAAGGCCTTTTCAAACATCATAGCATTCTTGAACCCATCCCAATTCTTGTTGAATGCAACTATGGCAAAACCCGAGTGACCCTTAACGCTCCATAATGGGTGAACCTTAACAGGGTTAAATCCTCTTGCAACCCAATCCTCTTTCTGCTTTGTACCACTCTCTCCAACCAACTTACCA
This sequence comes from Embelia ribes, assembly GCA_001753735.1. Lineage (NCBI taxonomy): Eukaryota > Viridiplantae > Streptophyta > Magnoliopsida > Ericales > Primulaceae > Embelia > Embelia ribes. The sequence continues at coordinate 8,145 of MKEJ01093057.1, forward strand.
TCCTTGTACTCGAGGGGTATATTCGCCACAATGGCCATCCAAGGCCAGACAATGAGTTCTTCCTTAACTTTGGGCTCAGAACGCCTTGACTCATTTAGGGTGCACTGAACTGATGCCAAGTTGGAAATTTCTGTATATTCATTGTTGTTTATGGTAGCTTTATCCACGGCATTTTTACAAGAATCCTGTTGTTCGGACATCCTTGAGGTGGGCATGGGTGTAGTCTTCTTATCAATGTGCCTCTTTTTGTTCTTCATTGAAATTCTTGTGGGAGAAATAGAATGTTTCCTCTTTGTGTCATCGTAACCATCTCTTTTGGAATCAGATTTTGTAGAAGATCTCGAATGCAGACCCGTTGAATCTCTCAGCTTCTCCAAGTACCTCAACAAACCTAAATGTTTAGCTCTATCCTTGAATCTTGCATGTTTCGCATCATAACCGATGCGAGAAGCATGTCGTCGGATCTCACTGTAATCATAGTAATCATATTCGGATCTATTGTGACCACAGTAAGGACACCGAAAGAACCCATCAGCTACTCTGACTCTTATTTTTCCATCCGCTAGATCCTTATAGTACTTGTATATGCAATCTTCTAGCTCGGGATCAGTCATGTCGTACTCCTCTCTTCTCCGAGACATTGCAAACTTAAAAGAGACGGAATTGAAAAAGAAAAAATAAATAAAGTATGCAGTGAACTAAGACATTTTTGAAAATAGTCGGCTCAAATATCAATAGCCCCTTAGAAACAAACAAAATACAACCACCTAACAGATATTGCCTTTAACTTTCGGAAAATGGAAATAGTTAATGTATATACGGCCATTTATTTGAATATTCATCGTATGTGTTGTCAATAGTTGTTGGCAGAAACAGCTCGAATCTCAAGTTTCACCCATCCAGTTAAACAAGTCCATGAACATTGCTGTTTCTCAGATCATTGAAATGTTACTAAATCTGCCACCAAGTGGTGTTTGGTGGCTAAAAAATAAACAAAACTAATTGTTATTGAGTTAATTCTTGACATTAATTTGATGATGGTTTTATAAAACACACACATAGACATGGGTGAGCATTTGACCCGACTGCACACTAACAAGACGAGGACCAGGCGAGAGTCTGCAGGTCTTGAGGTGGGCGCAATTCGGTCACATTTTATGTCTCTGAGGAAAATTTAGGACTCGTAACCATACTCTCAGGATATATGCCCTATGGACCTGGTAAGGTCCGGGTTTGGGCTGAGTATGGTCCTAGCCTATCCGCATGCCAGTCAAACCGTCTAGCCACATTCAAATGACAGTGTAAATTAGAGAAACAATCAACTTCCTAAATTTAAAAAAAATAAAAAAACGAACCTTGGTCAGTACACGGAGCAGATACTCGGGTCTATCTTTGGGCCCAGCCCGGGACCTTTGGCCCGCTTTGAGCCCGGATCTGGTTAGGCAGACCCAGCAGGTAGTGGGTCAAATGACGGTACCCTCTACACAAAGTCTATGACACGCTCCTATATTTTTTTTCCTTGTTAAAATAGCAGAGTATAATGAGAACAAGGCCAAAAAGGAATGAGAACATTCAAACAAAGTTAATTATTTACTCCATTTTTTAAATATCCCTAATCAGAACCATTTCTCACTCCTCCCACAAAGTTCCAACCACGCACGTTGATTAAAAACAATTAAAAAATAATAATACAGAGATATAAATAATCAGACTTTCACATACAGATACATTTTCTGAGCAACCAAACAGATAATATATATGCAATGATGAACAAAAACGACTAAAGATACAGAGACTGTGATCGATTCACCTCTAATTCGCCGGAGAATGGCGGTGGCTAGGGTTCCGACGAGCGCTAACGATAGCCTAGGGTTTGGAGAAAGAGAGAGACAGCGAGAGAGAGAGAGAGAGAGAGAGGGAGGGAGAGTGGGATTTTTCGGTTCAGAGAGAGAAGTGAAAGGAAAGTGGGGGAAGTGACTCCGAAAATGGACCTTTTTTCCGCGGAGATATTTTTCTTGTATGGGATTTTTCTCGTATGTACAATGATAATTATTAGCCATTCATTTGTACAAGTGGCACATTTT
>MKEJ01093061.1:0-10303 GCA_001753735.1 Embelia ribes
TCGCGCGCGCGCGCGAGCGTGTGTGTATATATATATATATATTATATGAGCGCCTGACAGCTTTGAGTTGAGTACCCTTCGGGGCGAGCGCTTGACAGCTCTACGTTAGGTACTCTTCGGGGCGAGCACCTGACAGCTCTGAGTCAGGTACGCTTCGGGGCGAGCACTTGACAGCTCTGAGTCAGGTACCCTTCGAGGCGAGTGCTTGACAGCTCTGAGTCAAGACCCTTAGACAATGGCATAAGTACCCATTGGTGATTAGGGCATGAGATGTCCAGGGTTGAGAACCCCATTTGTGATTAGTGATATTTGTGAAACGAACCTACGATTTTTGGGACTAAGGGGCAACGTGAGCTGGGGATTCTTGGGCCCATTTGTGAAAAGACCTTAGTCCTAATTATTGTGAGTAAAGGGCAACCCTTGTGATTTGTGATTTGGGAATTGTGATTGTGATTGTGATTCAGGAATTGTGATTGTGATTCAAAAATTGTAATTTGTGATTCGAAATTTATGATTGTGATTCGGGAATTGTGACTTGTGATTCGGGAATTGTGATTGTGATTCAGTAATTGTAATTGTTGTTCGGGAATTGTGATTCGTGATTTGAAAATTGTGATTCGGGATTTATATTCGTAATTTGGGATTGTGATTTGTGAATCGGGACTTGTGATTCGTAATTTGTGATTAGGGACTATGATCAGTGAATTGTGATTAGTGAAGAATGAGTTGTGATCAGAGATTGTAATTAGTAATTTGTTATTAGTGAATTGTGACTAGTTAAAAGTGATTTGTGATCAGAGATTATGATTAATAATGAGTGATTTGTGATAAAAAATTGTGATTAGTGATTTGTGATCAGAGATTGTGATTAGTGATTTTTGATCAGAGATTGTGATTAGTGATTTGTGATTTATGATCAGAGATTGTGATTAGTAATTTGTGATTAGTGAATTGTGACTAGTGAAGTGTGATATGTACGACTAGAAATTTAGACTAGTAATTAGTAATTTGTGATTAGTGATTAGTGATTTGTGACCAGAGATTTGTAGTTAGTGATTCGTGATTAGTCATTCGTATTTTGGAATCTATTCGTAGTAGGAGACATGGGATGTCTTCGTGATTTTATATTCAGCCATATAGTGTTTGGTACCCTGGGATCCGATGGTAGTCGGTAAATTTTAGTACCCGTAGTACTTTATTATTTATTGCATTTCGATATTGCATTATTTGTGGTATAAATATATAATATATGTCATTATCATTGTTGTATATCTCGGAAAAACTTCTAGGTCTTATTGTATATTGTGAATATGCCTCACTATCACTTAGACTTATGAACATATATTGAAGGTGGGAAAATGAGGGGTATCAGTGCATTGCATGTATATACATGTAGTATATACTTGTAGATTCCTCTTTATCATTTGGTTTAGAATCTAACTCATACATCTTTTTCTTTTATATATGCCCTCCCGTGGTAATGTAGGGTCAAAACGTGGTACTGGCTTGCTAGAGGAGCAGACATATCTTGGGTAAAGAGCATGGAACGGGTTTCTAGCTGGTTGTGTTCAGAATTTGGACCAGATGTTTAATTCAGAGTTTTACTATCTGTTTACGAGCATGTATCTATTTTATTTGCAGCAGGGTGTTGTTGTTTGTTTCATGCATTATGTATCTATTTTATGATGAGGATGATGTTATATTAGATATTATGTTGCACATATATGTATTATGGCAGGATGTTGGTATGGGCTTTGATTACTGTTATATATTTTCTTTTATTTCAGATCACATCCCCGGATATATGGAAATTCGGGGCGTGAAAAGATGCGTCGGCGAGAAGTTACTCAATACCCCGCCGGGTAACCCACATATTTGAAATTGCATACTTGGCATTTATCATCGACTCACTCTATCCCTAAAAGATAGCCTCGATTTGACTTTCACTTACATTAAGAAAATTCAATTAAAGCAAAGATAGAAATTGATTTCATCTCTAATTTTTCGAAAATACCCTTATTAAATAAGAGAGATTTTCTTGAGAATATAAAAATATGATATTAAATAGGAACAATTAGTAAAGTTACTTTTTATCTTAATTTTTTAATAAGAAAAATGGTCTATATATTTGGATGAAATTAAAAAAAATGATAAGAATTTTTTACATACAAATATGTAGAAAAATCTTACATATATTCATTCATCAATTGACACGTAAGAGAGAGACTACTTATACATATTTAGAAAAAAAATTAATTAATAATAATAATATTATTAGTTTTTCTCATACCTGTCAATTTATGAGTAGATATATGTAAAAATTTTCTACATGCATATATGTATAAAATCTCTATAAAAAAAAACTATGTTTTAGGTATACAGAGAATATTAATACTCATTAAGTGGGAATTTATGATAACAATGAGTAGTCGTGGTAATGGCTTGTAACACCTGTATTGGTTGAGTGAGACAGAAAGATAAAAGACATTGCCCCAAAAATAGCTCAAGTTTTGCATCAATTGAGTTAAGTCAAAATCAATACAATGAACTACACACAAATTTGAGCAATTCTGCTGGTTTGAGCATGGAATGGTATTCGATCGGACAGTAATCCGACCAAAATCCGATGGCTTCATTAGAAAGTCTCATCTTTCGTGACAGTTATTTTAGCTCGTGAGCCCATTTTAAGGAGGGGTCGATTTTTACACCTTCAATTTTCAACATAATCGTTTCAATTAGTAGAAAATTTGACTCCTTATACAATGCTTTCCTTTGGTTTGAGACAATGCATTATGAAACTTCAAGGTTTCCAAGGACTAAGTTTTAATACGTACTTCCTTTGTGCATAAATAATTGAACAACACACTTTTTTAGAAGGTCTTAAAATTTAATATTTTAGTATTTGAATATAACAAAATTATCAAATTTATCCTCATGTTATATTTAAAAATATAAATTTGATATTTTTATTATATCTAAATATTAAATTATTATATTTTAAAATTTTTTAAATTTTTTTATATCAAATTATTTATGAACGGAGGAAATATAATTTATATTCACTTCACAATCATGAACAAGTGAATGGTAAAATAAAAGCCACCCATAGAATATTGGTTTTCTTATAATACCATACAAAAACATAAGATGCCAAAAGAGTAGAAGATGCAAACATCATCATTCCATGATTCAAGCATTTATGGTGTCCATTTTTTTATATATCTGAAATTTTTTTGTTTCTAATTAATTACATATGATATTTGCCATTTTGTGTAGCTGTGGATAGCAATAGCGGTGACTAGCAAAGCTTAAATCACCAACAACTCTTTGTCGCCACCACACTTGGCAATTAGCATGTACTTTCTATTTTGGTGATTTATCATATACTAATTATCGTAACAATTAGGCCCGTTTGGGATTATTTTTTGTTATTTTAAAAAAAAAATTATAACATAAAGTATTTGACAAATTCTAAATAATCTATTTTTAATAATATACTTAAATTTTTTTAAAAATACTTTTAGAAACTCTCTTAGAGATCCTTTGAAAATATGTTTCTATTTCTTATCTTATTAATTACTTTAATAATCTCAATTGTATTTCTTATATTCTCTATACATGCCTTTTTAATATTTTTTTTATAAAAAATATTACATCATTTATAAAAGTAACTTTTAAAATTTATTTACACCACTTTACCGAATTAAAATTCACTTATGAGTTGATTTATACTCTGATAACTTGATGGAAGTGTATTAAAAATGTAACTAAACATATTTCAGTACACTAAATTTTTTTAAGAATACTTTTAGAAACTCTTTTAGAGATCCTTTGAAAATATGTTTCTATTTTTTATCTTATTAATTATTTTAATAATCTCAATTGTATTTCTTATATTCTCTATACATGCCTTTTTTAATATTTTTTTAATAAAAAATATTACACCACTTATAAAAGTAACTTTTAAAATTTATTTACACCACTTTACCAAATTAAAATTCACTTATGAGTTGATTTAAACTCTGATAACTTGATGGAAGTGTATTAAAAATGTAACTAAACATATTTCAGTACACTAAATCAAGAAATCGGTAGTTTAAGTTTCAAAATTTAAAAAGTGAGTAGATAATATATTATGGGCTATATTTAATTTTTCAAATGTACTTAAATATTTGTTTATGTTAATATTGAACTATATATGCGTAAAGTTACAAAGCATATGATATATTTTTAAATTTAATTTCATCTACCAATAATATATGAATATTTTAATATCAATGGATTTGGATAGGAGACACATGTTTGTATGTAACGGTTTCTCTTTGTATAATTGGAAATATGTCAGATATTCAAAATTAAAATAAATATAATATATATATATATATACATGCATATATTTGTATAGCAATTGCTAGAAAAGATTCCAAAATTTTGAAAGTAAATGAGAATGGGCAAAGAATGTATCATATGACTAATTGTTTTTGAGTGTAAGTGTAATTTAATATGTTCACTTAAAGAGTTTAGTTGAATCATAAATATGAGAGATGTTTGTGCAAGTTATAAAACGGTATTAATACAAAAATAAGATAAATTATCAAAAGTTAGACGAAAATTGAAATTTTATATATTTTAAATGTTATAAATTTCATCCTTAGATTTTATTAAGAAATCAATTAGATCCTTTTGCCATGATTGGAAGATTAAATTTATTTTTATATGAGTAATATTTTATTCATATAAAAATAATGACCAATGAAAAATCTTACCTATTTCAATTAAAAAAATATTTCATTTTCAAAAAAGAAAAGGGAAATGGAAAAAAAGGAATATTGTTATTAAAAAATTAAATTTATTACCATATATATAATATAGGTTAATATTAGTTTAATGTAAAAGTAATAAACATATAGCAATGTTCTTAAGTTCAATTAATAATATAAATTGTATCAATGAAAAAAATATTTTGGCAGTATGATGTTAATGTAATATTAAAAATATTAGCAAAACTAATATTTACTATATTTTATAAGATTTTTCACGAAAGAATAACGCATGTAACAAATTAAAAAATATACGAAATTACTAAATTGAAATTTACTAAATTAGTAACTTAGTGTAAGATTATACTATTAATATGGGTTACCTTTTATAAAAATATTATTTTAATATGTCGTATTTTAACTGTATTTGCTAATATTATTCCATTTTATAAATTTATTATCATATTATTATTTGATACAATGTTTATTATTAGTTTTTCAATTAATCATGTGTGAATATTTATTTATGATCATACTATAATTAAATACTAACAAAAATATTAATAAAGTTAAGATTATATTATCCAAAATTAACTCATGTAATAAATTAAAAATCTTAAGTGAAATTGTAATTTGCAATGTGTAAGCAGCAACTCATAGATATATTAATAATTATAATATTATAAATATTGATACAAATAATGAAGTTAATATAATTATGTTTAATTAACACTTGTAATAAATGAAAAAATATTGGGGTAAAGTAGTAATCCATAGTGTGAACACAAACAACTCACGGCTATATTAATAATTATATTATAAAAAAAATTAACAAAATTAATATTAATTTATTCAAAATTAACACATGTAATAAATGTAAAATTTTGGGGTAAAATTGTAATTTGCATTTGGTAGTGTGAACACAAGCTCAATGGCTTGTGTATATAGTAGTAATGATAATGATACAGTGTTTAGCATGTGCATTGAATATCAAACTTTTTATTTATTTTTTCTTTATCTTGTAGCTCTATTATTGTTTTACAAAACTTAAAATTTGTTGCTGATGAAATTATTACTTTTACTATATTTATAAAATTCATGTAACAAAAAACAAAATCAAATCAGATAAAATTTGATTGTCAATGAATAACTTGGTGAACTAAAAGTTCAAAATGCAACCGTTCAAATTTAAAAAACATTTCAAATTATATTGTCTAATATATGTGAATGAAAATGGTATTAATTTTAAATTCTAATATATCTTTTGGGAATACTTTATTTTGTATATAGTATTATTGATTACTTTAAATGCCACCGTTCAAATTTCAAAAATATATCCGATATATGTGAATGATAATGGTGTCCCTGATGAAATATATCTCAAAAATAGCTCCACATTTAAAATATTTATGGAACGAAATAATACTACTCGCTAATATGATCACTACTAATGATAAGCAAATATCTAGTGATACTTTATCATAAAAAATGATACATTCATAATAACATATACCCTTAAAAAATAATTTAATGTCAGACGTCAATTGATGATTTTGTGGCAAAATGATGTCCATAAATTTGACATAGTGTTTCATATTGTTTATTTTTCTACTAAACACAAATGTGTTTCTTTTAGTTTTTATTGAAGTAATATATACATTCTTTGTCATTTTAGTTTATTAAATTGTTTATTTAAATGATATTGTTCACCGATTATGTCACTATCATGCTTTTAAATATCACCATTATTATTATGTAACGCTTTTACGTAACAGTTTCGACCATCATCACCACTAGCTACGATCCGATATAACAATAAGGATATAATTCTCTTTCATATCAACCGAAATGGTTATGGCGCTATATCAAAATGTATTAGTGCATTGTAGTCGTTATGGAGAAAAAAATAAAAAATAAAATTTGCACAAATAAAAAAAATTAGCGAATATGATTTCTGCAACCGTTATTCTACTTTTGTTACAACTAGAAATTATTATACTTTCACCGTTGTGATTACAAGAACCAGTACCATTTACTTAAAACTTTGGTCACGTCTAATTATATAAATTACCCTCACTAACTCTTATATGTTCCTCTATAAAATTATTCAAGTGCACTCTTAATTTGTGATGCTTTCATTGTCGTTTTCTATTTAATATGTAGAATATACAAATAGTATTAAAAGTATTATACATTTTTTTTTATAAATTTTTTTAGACTTGTTCATATTCTGAAATAACATAAAGAGCATTTATAGCAGTGTTTCTAAATGGGAAATTTTTAACGAGGGTTTTGATTAACCTTAGACATATTTATTTAATAGTATGATCATCAATTAACTTAGGGCAGTATTTTCTGTTTTTAATAATTAATTAATTTCTTGATTGGCTTAATTAATTTCACAAATCCAAACAGGATAAATGCACATTGTATGATAATTAAGTTACGTTACGTTTAACATAATTATTGTGCAATTAATTAATCGAAAACCGTATTTGTGGTTTTAATTAAAACTTTAATGATGTCATTAATTTTTTAATGGTGTAAACCACACATGAGCTCTTTAATCTAGAATTTCACAATGGTACATAAATATGTTTCTGGATGACATAAGGATTCCGAATAAATTTCTTAAATTTAACTATGAAATTGATTTGTAGACATAGAACCCATTACTTTCTAAACAAACTTAAAAAAAAAAAAAAAATTCGTACAGTGAGTATGAGGAAGAGGAGAGGGTGACGTTTTTTACCTAAATATTTTTATTTGCTGCCTAAATATGAAATTCTTTGCAAAGTGCATATTCATTTTTTCTGCCCCAAAACAATGACAATGCTTCACCAATTAGTTTTATTATTTTCTGAAGCATTATCATGGTGGAAAAGTTGTAGCAATTTCATATCTATCCCAATTGCTATTGTTTTCTTATCATCATGGTACGGGTGGTTTTTTTATCATGAAAATGAACGACAAATCTCAGCCTTTACCACTGGGGCCATGCGGCCTGCGCTCAGTGGGTAACCTCCTGTCTCTCGACCCTCAGCTCCACACGTATTTCTCTAGCCTTATATGGACCTATCTTCTCGCTCAGGCTCGGGTCTAAGCTCTGTGTGGTGGTCAACTCATCTCCGTCGGCTCGCAAAGTTCTCAGGGACCAAGATGCCACGTTCGCAAACCGTGATCCACCAGCTGTTTCAGCGGCAATTTTCAGTTGGCGTGGACTCCTTACGGACCGGAGTGGCGGATGTTGAGAAAGGTAAATAGTTTAAAAATGAAATTTAAATTTAGCATCTTAACTTCTAGTGTCAGCACAAGGTTGTCCAAGAAAATGAGCAAATTATTTTCATAAATAAGTTGCCGAGTGATATCAACTTCTGGTCGAACACTGTTACTGAACAATAAACTAAAGTAGACAAAGGTGGATTGGCACACCAGAAACTATAGTGGCTGACCCGCTTATATAAAATATATGTACAATGTTTACATGTCATTTATTACAGAAAGATTTCCTAATAAACCAAGTTTCCTACTCAGATCAAATATCAAAAGGAAATAGGATACTGAATAATATGAATAATTACAATGTACAAAATTAATCAATACCAAATCTACTCAAGATGGTAATATTTATGACAACATGTGCTAATACGCTCCCGCAATCTTAACGGTAAGGGATGGACGTTGAGATTGGAAACTATGGAGGTAAAGCTAGATGTCACGATAGGCTTCGTGAAGCCATCAGCTGATTGATTTTTGCTAAACAGGAAATGAACCTTCAATATTATTTGGTCTTAGCGAATCCAATGGTCAATGGGGCTTACACCAGAGATAAAAATAAAGTACTGGAGGCCCACACACCAGTTGAATTGTCACAACCCAACTTATGACTTAGATCATAGTATTACACTTTGAAAACTTGGAGACTAAATAGAACTATAAATAGCCTTTAATTGTTAGCTTTAGAAAACCTATGGAGAGAAATTTGACTCCGTCTTTCTCTCTTATCTCTCCTCTTTCCTCAATTTCATTTTGTTTCTAATCACCACAACAAGTAAACTGAAATTGGGATAAGAAGATCAAACCTCATCTGAAATTTAAAGTTTTCTATAACAAATTCCATCTTAATTCAAGTCAATTTATTGATATACTTGTTCATATACATACTAATGCATATGCATATTTTTACTATACCAAAATCTTTCTCTCAAATAAATCCGAAAATACCAATAGGAGGAGGGTGAAAAGAATTCAGTTCACATTTAAATTTGCAGCTCATTACAATTCAACGTGAAGATTGCAAATAAAAGTTTTGGGTTTTAATTTTATTTGCTTGATTTTTTATTTTTTTTAAGCTTAAATTCTTGATGATTTACTAAGTTTGATTGGTTAGATTTACGTGTCGCTTGATGATATCTTAGAATAAATACCCCGTAAATTCTCTGAAAGGATTGAAATACTTGAGCCTGCTTGGAATAGAACTTGTATGATAAACCCGATTTCACTCCTCTTTAATTAAGGTTTATATAACCTTGAATTTGGTTAAATTTAAACCTGAAATTTAATTCATACCGTTGGTTGCCAGTTTGATTCGATCTATTTGTTATTGTAAAAGCCGCAATCTATACCATATTTTGGTTGATTTAGTCTGCAACCTATAATTGGAAATTTTGTATTATTATGTTGGTCCTACTAATTAAGTTTATAAATTAATGAACAAATTTTGAAATTCCCTTATAGTTTGAACAAGTTCAACCTCTTGCTGTGAATCTCTAATGGTGTATAATTGAATGCTTGAATGAAAATTTTATGGCTATGCAAGTAAGGTGAAGAAAGGTATTTTTAGAAGTCAAAAGAAACTAATCTAGAATACTTAAAGGAAAGGTGTACAAGTTATTGATAGTAGGTTAATCATGAGTACTTGTCTAACAGCTGTTAATCATGAGTACATTGTGAACTTCATTATTTAAATTGTTATATGAGACTGAGGATGCTATTACTTTCCTTCTAAATGGTTTTGACTTGATAAATGATTTTCAAGTGATTTTATCATACTTTATTTGATAATGAGACATAAAAACAAATGTTATTCACTGACTTTTCAATTCAATGAAATTTCAATAAGTAGAGGGAAAATAGTTTTAACTTAAAGAAAACTCTTTTGGAATGGATAAAACGAAAAAAAGTATTTTGAGCTGAAAATAAAGTATTTGACATGAAGAGAATATATTTGAAGAATAATTTCAAGGGTTTTATTTATATGTTTATTTGAATAAATATAAATAAAATAGGATTAACGCTTGTTTGTATTTATTGAAAATTTTAAAAATATTCCTATATTGCTTGAACTTGAATTTAAGACAAAAATGATGGGTACTTGGTAGAAACCATATTAACTTGAACTAAAATACATCACTTGAGCTTGATGTAGTCAAGTTTAGTGGACTGAGTCCGGTCTATACTCAATAGGGGATTGTAACTCTTGATTATGCTCTTGAATGATATAAGTAGTGCATATTGTCATGATAATTCATCGTTCAAATTAC
>MKEJ01093062.1:0-13423 GCA_001753735.1 Embelia ribes
ACGAATGTACAAGGTTATTCGGATGCTGATTGGGCTGGATCTCCGTCTGATAGAAGATCCACCACTAGTTATTGTGTGTTCGTGGGCGGCAATCTTGTGTCGTGGAAAAGTAAGAAACAATCCGTGGTAGCTCGATCGAGTGCAGAATCAGAGTACAGAGCTATGACTCACACCTCATGTAAGTTAGTATGGGTAAAGCACATACTGGAGAAACTTGGTTTTTCGCATTCACGACCAATGGAACTAATGTGTGATAATCAGTCAGTTATACATATGGCATCTAACCCGGTACTTCATGAGAGGACTAAATACCTAGAGGTAGTTTGTCACTTTGTCCGAGATAAGGTTGAAGAAAATAAAATCAAGACAAAGTATGTTAAATCCAAATATCAACTGGCAGATTTATTCACAAAAGCATTAGGAGGATTTCGGGTTAAATATCTTTGTAACAAGCTTGGAACATATGATATATATGTTCCAACTTGGGGGGAGTGTTAGAATATATTTGTAATATGATAGTATATGAATATATTCATAATATGGTAGTATATGGTTTAGATTATAGGAAAGATTGGAGAAAATCACAACGGTGATTAATTCTCATTAATTGTAAATATTATGTTGTACCACTATATATAGAAATGGAAATAACCTATTGGGTGTGCTCCCAATTATTCACACATATTCTCTATCTCTTTACACATTTCATGTGAAATGAAAAATTGTTGGTTTACCCCACAAACGAGGGGTTTCCTTATGGAAAAAAAATTTGTAGAAATGCTATTTAAAAACCCAATAGATAGATCAATAAGTAACTTTAGCCTCATCATGATAATCATGAGCTTTGGGTTCTAGACCACTAATGGTTTCCGATATGCTACTAGAACATAAGCCTAACATGATAAACAAAAACGGGCTATATTTGTTCTGTATTTGGTCTAGGTTGGGCATGAATCATGCACTATTAGGAAATGAACTTAATGGTCTAGTTCAGCCCAGATACTTCAACTTTGTCCCAGAATGAAATCAACTTATCCTTCTCACTAGAATAACTGAAATGTAACTGAACATCAGCAGTAAATGAGACGTGGATACCAATTTATCAAGTTTGTAAACAACCAGCAGCAAATACCCATTGTTACTTTATCACAGGAAAAGAGAATGTATCCAGAGTCATGTCTTCATATGGAATTGAACGAGCGAGGTAATAGCACAACAAAGTATAAAGCTAGTACCTGCCCAAAAAACATAGAATCTTCCATTTGGTACGCCAGTTTCATGAACAAGTTGACTGAAAATCCTGATAAGAATGAAACTGATAATGGGCTCACTTCTCGCATTATCATCATTCTCTCATTGGCCTGTGGGTTTGATCCAGGTAACAGCTCAGTAACCCCAGCAGAAGTTAACCAACTCATTACAGTCTCACACGCAGGTTGTGCCATGGTGTAAGACACAACCCAAAACATACCAATAGATCTGTCATCCAAGTTCATGTAATCCATCATTCGTTCTCCTAGATCACAAACAAAATACAGCCTGTATTGAGAAAAAAGTATAGGCAGCAGATAGTAAAAGTTAAAAAAAAATGTAAAGAAATACTTCAGAGTTATATCCAGCGTTTATAAGTAAAGGGGTGAATAAGTAAAAGGCATAATTTTGAAGGCTGTAATTGGAAATAAGTCTTGTTCACTGGATTTTTATCTTAATGAAAGCATGTCATTCACTGTTCAGAATTATGGTTCCCTTGCTTCTTTAGTTCAAATTTCATTTTTCCTTTTCTTGAAACATACAATTTGTTCAGTTTGAAATTTCTTTAATAGAGTCAAAACAGACCCGTTCTTGATTAAAAGCCTAAACATTTTCCTGTTGCAATAGTCTTCAGCATTTTATCTTCTAGTTTCCAGACATGCCATCTGACAAGATGGAGAGGAGGTGGGAAATGACTTTGATATCACAATCAGGGATTCCGACCATTCGGCCTGATCGGTGAAAGGTCAACAGGTTATTTTGCTGTTTTTTATTAATTTATGTTCTCCATTGGAGAATCTATACTATCTTGCTGTATACAAATATATTTTCTAAGGTAGGAAAGCGAATAATATACAACTTCTGCATCATGAAGATAAAAAGACAGTCATCCGTTCATGATTGTCGACATAAGTAGTTAAAACTTTGAGCTATTAGTCCCTTGTGATACAGATAAAGTCAGGCGATGTTACAAAGACAAAAATGGAACCAGAACCACAAGACCACACTAGCAAGAGGAAATTTGTACCTTTGCTTACTTGCCTCCACCATTCATCTATTTGCTTTCCTTTCTGGAGCTGCTCGTTGTTTAAGTATTCTCTAGTTGTAGCGTTCAATGACCATATACGTAAGTTCTGACAGCTGCTTATAAAGTCAAGCAAGATAGTCTGGGGGTTATTAGGATCAGAGCTTCGATCTTCTTTATGGAACGAAAGTATTTTTCTAGTTGTTTCCACCTACCAACAGAAACAAGAGAAATGGACACAAGTGATTCCACCATAAAAAGGTTTGTTACAGCATTAAGACACCACACCAACCTAAAGTATATCCAACAATATGTATAAAACACTAAAAAAGGCATCCTCCATACAAAGATATTTTACGATATTAACAATTACTGGAACAGAAGTAAAACAGTGAAGTGACACTCATACTATAAAGAAGAAATATGGTAAGTATATTGCAGAAGTCAAATAATAACAAGCTTAAGCAAGCCTGACACCTTTCTCGAGTCTGTAGTAAGAGCAGTCATAACCAGCTCAACCCGTATAATTTGAGCAAGCAACCATGTCACGTGATTTGTCCTAAGAATACTTTGATCACCCTCGGCAAAGCGTATCACTAGCTTGTCCACGAAATCAACAAAATCAATGCAACCAATCTTCATGAGGAAAAAGAACATGTCTGAAAATACAAGCCACTCTTGCCAGCAATTTACCTCTGCAATGAATTAGTGAAGACCAAACAATACAATTTAGTCAATATGTAATCTACTTGGAACTCCAGAAAATTAAAAAGAAACATGCAGTACACCCACAGTATGA
This sequence comes from Embelia ribes, assembly GCA_001753735.1. Classification (NCBI taxonomy): domain Eukaryota; kingdom Viridiplantae; phylum Streptophyta; class Magnoliopsida; order Ericales; family Primulaceae; genus Embelia; species Embelia ribes. The sequence goes on from MKEJ01093062.1 coordinate 3,075, forward strand.
ATGAAAACACAAAAAATAGACAACAATCAGAGTGTTTAAACAATGAAATATTGTGAAACTACTCAATCCAACAAGTGTAGACAATGTGTATAACACATGTAAGCATCTAATCTCTTGTGCGACTGCATCTTGATGACAAATGCTTAGTTATCATGAAAAAGAAATTGGGCATAGGGTAGATTCAATGCCGTATGGCTTTTTTACTCATTCGCATCTCAGATAAACATCTTCCCATGATCCATAAGTGTGAAGAGTCCAAAGAGCACAGGTAATAGTTTGAACTATTCATCAATGGATTGAATATTTTCTAGATAAGGTGCCATCATCACATGATAATACTGCAAGGCATCATATGTACAGGTGATCCAAATTTCTATCCTCAGATACCAAACAGAATTGCTAATAAGAGTTCGATTGATGGCTTAAAAAGATCTTTTTTTTATTACCTAAGCGTAAAAAGAAAACAAATAACTGGAGATCTCATCCTTCAAGACAGATACATGCAATGCCAAAGTTTGGTCGAAAGCTTAAAATGATCTTTTTCTTTTCTTTTCTTTTCTTTTCTTTTTTTTCTTTTTACCTAAGTTCCAGAACAATAAAATAAATAAATAAATTGAAGATCTCATCCTTCGAGACAGATACATGCAATGCCAAAGAACTGACTATAAAGACACACATACCAGCAATAGAAAGACAAAAAAATAAATAAATAACAGTAGACAATAAGTATACTGTACGGCCCCGTACATTGCCATTCGTGAGACTTTCACCTTGGACGGCTCTTCATTGGATCCTTTGGAAGCTACTGGTTTTTCGCTTATTTCAATGCGGGGTTTCTCATTTTTCGGGCTTACTAATTTACATTTGTTTCCAACAAAAATAAAGATGCCCTTAAACTTGCATTTTGGGTTATTATCTACTAGAAATTAACAGCTTCAATGTCATCCCTTGTTCTAAGACCCTTTCTTCTTTGGGGTCCGTTCCCATGTTTAATAAGAACACCTATCAGCAGATTCACCATAGAAAGTGCACTACACGTCCGCTTTTAGGTTAACAATGATCTCCAATAAAATTTTTGCATTTAGTGACAGGTGAGAGATGAAACAGGAGAAAATAATGGTGCGCTCCGTAGAGTTTACTCCAATGGCTTGTGAGCCAGATATATACCCGTTTCCACACTTATTTATTAACTTCCATCACATCAAAAGCTGCAGGACCCGGAAAAAGTGCCGCTCGCAAGCCTTTGGCATAGACTACATGGAGCATACAATATTTTATCAATGAACTAGAAACCTACAAGGTTCATATCTTCAACATAACATTTTCCATACAAAAAACAAACATTTAGATGAAGCAAGGGGACATCAAGGTACAGTAATCGAAGTAGAAGCAGCAGCACCAACTGAAATAATAACAAGCAGGCTGGGACATCAAAGGGGATACTCAAATCATATGACAACAAAGAATTAATAGTAAATAAAATAAAGCCCAGAAGGGAGTAACTTGTCTCTTTCTTGTATAGCTAACTCCACAAAATATGAATAGCCAACATCTTGTACAGCCCTGTGCCTTGATCTAAAGGGACAAAACAATTCAAACATCACCTCTTAGCAGCCGAATTCTCAAAAATGATAATTAATGTTGAACACTTTATACTATACACAATCGAATTATTACATACAATGAAACAATGAAAAGTACTACAGATATTACCTGAATTTGTCAGCTTCAGAAGTTCCACGATCCTATCAATTGTGGCCTCACAAATCATTTCACAAGAAAAGACAGCACCAGCAAAAGGTCCAGTATTTCTATAACAAGGAGCCACAAGAAGCACACGCTTCCACCAGTCAGAGGAAGGAGTAGCACAAAGAGCATGCCTTATACAGCGGACAGCTCTCTCCCAGTCCAAGCTTCCCTTCTGAATAGAAGTTGCAAGTTCCTGTGGAAACAAGAATTAACTTTGACAACATGATCCTGATGCTTACTTCAAAGTTGCATTCTATTTAGCACCTTGTTATTACCAAAAATTTTCTAATATAAATAGTATCTAAATTTTTTACAGCAGCATCTACAGCAAGTATCCAATTACCTCCATAGAGGAATTGGAGCATTGTGCAGACAAGAAAGATTAATCAGAACTTTTTCATGTAACGAACGCCAATCATAGGTTCAGCAAGAAATATAAGCATGCCAATAATCACCGTTGATAAGTAGAGATTATATTAAAATCAAAGTCTGCTTATGTAGGGAAGCCTCACCTATACATCATATACAGCAAATCAAGAACATATATATACTTCTAGAAAAGTACGTCAAAAGTGACTAAAAACAAAAGGGTTGTATAAGTGAGATTCCCAAGATTAGGAATTTGAGTCTTACAGCTTGCTTGTTCATTCTCAGAGATGCACGCATAACAGGTACAGGAGAGGATCTTCGGGTGTGTGGGGCTGTTAGAAAGGGGGTATTCTATGTTCATGGTTTGTATGAGGTTTTGCATGGAGAGGTTGGTTCGTTCCCAAGGAAGCCAGTTTGGAAGGTTAAAGCTTCTCTTCGATTAGCTTCCTTTGTTTGGACAATATTAGGTGATGTGCCACCATCTCACCTAAAAGCTTAAGTTGTTAAGAAAAGACGCATTATATTACTTATTATCTTCAACAAGCTCCCTCTCTTGTGGCATATTTTTGAGCCTACAAGTGCGAATCAATTTTTAAATTGGGTGACGGTGAGACTTAAACACAAGACAGGACCTCTACCTGCTCCGATGCCATATTAGGTGGCGTCCTATCATCTAAGCTAAAAGCTTAAGTGGTTAGAGAGAGGCGCATTATATTACTTACTATCTGCAACAGACAGAACACTTATTCACTATTAGGATGTTAGGTATATTTGATAGCTTTTGGTCGATTTTGGGAGTGTAGTTGGCTATTCTAGGTTTTATTGCTGATCTTATGTATAGCATGGGGCAAGTTTGTCTGAGGCACTCGTTAAGTAACATTTGGCACATCATTCGGTTCTTTAACTTGTGGAGTCTTTAAAGCGAAAAAATTTGAAGGTTTTGTAGGGTATAAAGAATTCTTTAGTTATGTGAAAGGGAAGATCCTTACTTCCCTTTTTGGTAGACCGCGTGTTCATAGTTTATAGGTTTTGTGGATTTTATAAGTTCTCTTTTCACAGAAACTTGTATATGGTTCTCCTTCCGAGGGCATCTTATCTATAATATAATTACTAATTAAAAAAAAAACTTCAATAGTGAAGGGTCTAATAGAATTTTACATAACTGTATCATATCATAGTGGTAAATGTCCTATGGAAACTAATGTTCAAGAGCCAGCTTTCTGTAGATTCTTTCTACTTTGCATGGGTGAGCCATTACTCAAATCAAAATCCACAAACTACAGAACATCCATCTAAGCCCTATAACTAGGATGCTAAGCCTCGGACAAAACTTGCAACCTATAATGGTCTTCGAGTAAAAGTTCAAGCAATTAGACATCAACAAGAAATGCATAAAGTAACTAATCTACTACAGTGGAATCAACCAAGGAAGGTATCATATTCTGCTTCCAATATCACAATAAGAGGAAAAATAACAGCCTATTATCCCTCATCTTACGTTTAAGTTTATTTATAACGCGAGATAGAAGGCATTTTCCTCAATCAATGAAGTTGAGTTAGAGTTGATTGATGTTAAGGCCCAGATCTGCTGGGGTTTAGGAAGCACGGACATTCCAAATCGGGTGTCGTACCCACACCGGACTCCGGGGGCTCAGATGCGGCCAAATGCGCATCAGATACGCCATCTGGAACTTCCTATTTATTTTGTAATTAATTTAATATGGAACACATCATGGACACAGCGCAGACACTTCTAGGACACGACAGAGGATTAAAATTGTAATTTTTTCTGCATTTGGGATTAACTTGTAAAATTGGAAAAAAGTGTACGGATGTAATATTTAATTTTATTATTGAAAAGGAAAACAAAAAGGCCCAACTTACGCAGACGATTGCAATCGTCTTTGCGTTGCCCCTCCCTCTCTCTCTCGGTCTGCGTATGGGTCGCCCCTCTCTCTCTATCTACAATCATCACCCTCTGATCTCTTTCTCCCCTTCTCTCGTTTATAAATGTACACATGCATGCATGCATACATATATGTATATATATATAGGCATGTGTGTATATATAGATTAATACACACACACACACACATATATATTTTGCCAAATCTCCGCTGCATTGGCATTTGGAAATTTTAAGTCCCCGCATCTACACCGCATCCGCATCCATGCTTCTTAGGCTCGCGTTGCCTTGACCTTTTCAATCTTGCTGGGAGGGTTCTAGGTTATCGTGGTAAGGATCATTCAATACTTCCACCATTCAGGTGCATATGGGAGGAATCATTGTCCAAGTGTCATTACCGTACTCCGTAGAAAGTTGGTAAAGAGAAGTTGACGAACTTCAAACCTATTAGATTCGTATGTGGTATTACAAGAAATTCTGAAAAAAAATATATAGTATTTGTAAGGTTTAATGTCTGCTTCAAGATTAAAAAGGTGATGGAAAGCGTTAACCCTGATTCTTAAAACATATATTTGGTTTAATTTGCCAATGGTTGGTTTCACCCAGATGAAAAACTATGAGGATTCCAGTCTGAATCGCAACATTTCCTGCATTACATATGAAATTTACAATATAGTAAGGATCCTTCAGCTCAAGGCAAATTTCAATGTATTTTTTATTTCAATGAGTGCATACACTCAAAACTTAATGACAGTATTCGAGGGGGTTTATCTCAGGTATTCAAAAGGCTAACATAAAGAAAAGTCGTTTCTTCACAAAAAAGCAGTCCCTTCAATAATGTCTTCGTGGTAAGGAGGGCTTGAAATACAAGAAGCGTTGAAAGTCAGGAAATTTCATTGATTCAAGGATAGAGGATTTGCTCTTCATTTTTTTGTTGTGGTCGAGGAGGATTTTCATTTTCAGTTTTTACTTTCTAATTTAACATTTTCTTTCTGAAAAGTTCAGTTGCTACTCTTTGATTTAAAGGTGCCACACCATACTCGAATTGTAGTGCTTATACATGATGTCTGCTAAAGATTATTTTTTACTCACTTAGAGATTTATAACCAACTTCTTCCAAAGACAGAAACATAGTTGATACTTCAATAGCTAATAATGTCACCACCAGCTTGTTAAAGAAGTGAAGATCTCACAATAAAGTCAAGCAAAATTTATTAGGATATAACCTCTTAAAATTTATAATGACATCATGCTTACTTTCATGTTTCACAGATATACTACTCGGCAAGATATGTGCATCTTTACTAGTTACTGATAAGAAACAGGTTAGGGCTTCCCCACCGATGATTCTAAATAGGCCTCTACCTAGATTTTAGGGATTAAGTTTTAGAAAATTTTCACACCCATACATTTAAAACTATTCAAACATTAAAATATAGGGAGTCTGCACCACTGCTCTCCTTGAACTAGGGGACAATTGTTCATCCCATCTCTACTTGTAGTTTAGGAACATTAATGTGGACATTCTCTATATTCCAACCACAATTTTAAAGTTTGAGTTATAGGGATTAAAATTTAGAGGTTGGAAATAGGGGAGCTGGTGTGAAAGCCCTTAGATAGTGACAACACAATGACATGTTAGTCTAAGGATATGTCTAAAAAGGATAAATAATACCACTGGCTTGTTAATTTAACTGAGAGATCTTGAGGAGGTCAGAGTTCACTGCTCTGAACTGACAATTTAGTGTGATAATTAGGCAGTTACTCAATTTGCATTTTACCTAGTATACCCAAAAAAAAAAAAGAGCAACAGTGTTGGTGTAAGTGTAACTTTAATTTGAAAAGACTATCTCAAAGTACAGATTAACCACTTGTTTAAAAGCAGAGGACTAACATTGCAAGTTTAAAATACAGCATGCTCTACTTAAGAATATAATACTTGAACCGATTGAACTTAGTATGTTGAATAACCAGTAGAGTGATCTTCAAGTACAAAAGCATTTATCCATTCTTTTCTTTAGCATAAACAAGAGTGGAGGTAACTCTAAAAATAAATCGATCGGCATGACTGTAAGTTCATAAAAAGTCAATTCAAGAGTCAATACCTCCCCATGCAATGGTTCTCCAAGTACACTTGGATATGTGATTGGCGAATATCTCATATTAACTATCACTTCACCCGACACACTAGCAGTAGCCTGGGACAAAAGACGTTGAGTTCCAAAGGTAGGGCAGTGAAGGTGTTGATCTAGCATCTGCATGTGCATAGCCATCATATCTCGTCTTCTGTGGATTTCCAAAATAAGAGTAAACAATGCTTCATCATCAGGTATGTTCTCTATAAACTGCAAGCCGCCTCGCAATAGTTCGTAGAAGGGAACACGGCACTTATCATCATCAACCAATAGCCAGATCACATCCAAACAAATATGCAACCACTCAATGAGGGGTTTTTCAGGTTTCCAGCATTTCCCACCATCATATTCCTCTACCCCATGTTGCCTCTGGTCCCAATTAACCAACCAATTCATCATATGATTGAAAATGTCAACATGAGTTACAGGCTTTAAGTTGGATTGGAGACCAGAGAGTATAATCTTACAGCACAATTGTCGTAGACTACTTATTGCATTATCTTTGATTAAGGATTTTGCTCTGATTGTCGACTGCTGACCATCAGAAGATTTCAGCGGTGATAAATTAGCAGAAGATAGTACTTCGGTTCCCGAGAGAGAAGGAGAACCAATAATTGAAGGCAAAGGCGATGCAGGGCTAGCGGAATGAAAATTAGACGAATTGGGTATGGAGGTTGAAGGTGGTATATTACCAGATTGTGATTGACTTGTAGAAGAGACAGCGGGGGCTGTACTAGATTGACCAATCGACATCTCAGCAGAGGCAACTGAAGAAAGAAGGGAAGGCAAGAAAGTATCCCAGTGTACATACCCCATACTACTCAAACTACGTAAAGCAAATAAAAGAAATTCTGCCCTTGGTGCATGACCACTGCACTGAATAACCAGAGAAATAAGAACAGATTCGGTCACAGCACGCAATTGTTCCTGGTCCTGAAAAGATTTACAGTATTAATATAGCACTCTGTGTTGCAAGATCAATAAAGTAAAGGAAGAATAGGAAAGTAGAATATTTGAGCATGATGCAATTGGTTTACTAAGAGCTTACAGGAAATTGACTCTGAAGCTGCTCGAAATCCAGAAGAAATTGTTCATTTCGCGGGGGAAGCTCTCTGTTGAGAGCAGTTACACGCTTCTGGGATTTGTTCCTGAAACAGAAGTTTTTTCTACTCTAAATTTTGCTAAGAAATGAAAACTAATGCGTAATAAACTATAAAATCAGGACATATCAGCACAAGGTCTAAAATTAAGTCACAGCAAATCACAGGGTAAAAATGCACAGAATGCGGTGATGGGCCAACACGCAATATATATATATATATACATAACATGTGCACCATCAGATATGACTCATCTTTACTAGACCTGTTACCCCCCAGAGAGGGTTTCAATGTCTTTTTTCTTGGATTAACACTCATCGAGTTCTCTTTCCAGAGAAAAATCTCACCAGGACGAGACGAGAATGAGGATGATCTAGAAGCTTATGCACTGGACCAACAAAGAAGTTCTGCCTAGCCATGGGCTACAAGTAGTTGAGCTGGCAAGTCTCCATATTCTTGTTGGGCCGATAAGGTCCATTGAACAAATTTTTTAAAACATGCCTTTATTTTTAACTTTCGTTTTTGTTTTTTCATTTTAAGAGAATATATCGTAAATATAACGTCGCACAGGGAACAAACGTCTTTTCCACCATAAAACTGTAAAAAAATGAGAAAACGAAGAAAAAGCAAAAGGAAACATATCTTCCTACCAAAGCACCAAAAACTGACACCTTTTCTAACAGAAAATACGCAAGTTTTCCTTAATCTTCGATGCTCTAGAATTCCTTTTTCTTTTTCTCTTTTTGGCCAACTTTGGGCCACATCACCAAATAATGTGCATGACCCCACAATCGTTTCTTCCGTCAAATATGTTGAGCTACCAATCATCTGCACTAAAAGTTTTTCACTCTAACCTCCCCAAATGACATTATCTCTTGCTTCAACATCATTTTCATTACAAGTAAAAGTTGAGTTCACAAATAGTTCAATTTTCTTTTCCTTTCCCTCATCTTTTTCGGGAGAAAAAACCAAGTAACGCAAAACTAGATACAAATTTGTAGTGGCGACTACAATTAATATTTGTAATCTCATCTCAAAAACCCAATTGCATTTCTAAGCAGCGCAAATAAACATCAATATTATATGTAACCCAAACAAACGAAAAAAAAACCTAAGCAATGCATAAATTTAAAAAGAAAAAACCAAATTCCCAGAGCAGGAACAAGATTGAGATACTCACGGAGGTTCTCGGGTAGATTCATCTGCCTTATGGTGTGAATTCTTCTGCAAAAAGGAAAAAAAAAATACTTAAGCTTTAGATCAAATCAAGCTCGGAGTTCCAATGAGTACTAAATTTTGATTCCTATACACAAACTATAAATCAGAGGTTGAGATTTGGAAAACGTCCACACTAGATCCCCTAAACCAAACAATAAAAACGGGATTAACAGTAGTCCCCTAGTTCAAGGATATTAAAGTAACAAACTCCCTGTTTTTTTAAGGGATTGATTAGCATATATACACTGGTGGGAGATTCGCCAAAATTTAATCTGTAAACCTTTTTTGATAAGAATCTCTAAAACTTAATGAGACTCATTTAGTAGCAGTTTCATACGTACCTTTAAATGGGATTTTTTTTATTTTTTATTTTTTTGAAGGGTACATTAAAAATTCGTAGATATTAAGAAATTTGATTTCCCTTCTTTTTTAGAAGAAATTTTATTTTTATCTTGATCTAAATAAGTTAATAGTTTGATTAAACGTAATGAATGGTCCATAATATAATTCTAAAGAGTAGGATGGATCTTAAAATCCATATTTATCTATCTATATATATATATCTATCCAGGTCCCGTAAAATTATAATTATTAAACAGGCAGCCTTAGTTGGAGGCCCGTATAAACAATTGTTGTTTTCTATTCCATGAGGTGGAAGCCCAGTCCAGTCCATTAGTTTTGTATGTATGTACATATGTATGTATGTATATATTGTCTCGGAGGGAGGGGAGGGGAGAGGAAGAGGGAGAGGGTGGTGAATTAATTAATTAATTATTAATTAAAGAAATGGCGTTGAAGTTTTTGAACAAGAAGGGATGGCATACTGGCAGCCTCAGGAACATAGAGAACGTCTGGAAGGCTGAGCAGAAGCATGATGCGGAGCAGAAGAAGTTAGAGGAGCTTCGAAAGCAGATCCAAGAGGAGAGAGAACGCTCCGAGTTCCGCCTCCTTCAGGAACAAGCTGGCCTCGTCCCGTAACCCCCTATCCTACCTATCCATCTATATTATTATTCTTTGAATTTACCACCCCTCCTAATTTCTCCTTCTTCTTCTTCTATTATTATTATTATTATTAGCAGCTAGGGTGTCTTTTAGGGCTGTTATTTTTATTTTATAATAATAATAATAATAATAATAATAATAATAATAATAATAATAATAATAATAATAATAATAATAATTTATTATTTTTTCATTGTTTATGTGAGTCCCTAATTCTTGATTCATTATTGTGGATTATGAAATTTGGTTATATAAAATCTTTCAACCAATCTACTTATCTATCCATCTTGATAACCGAAAAAAAATAATGTGTTTAATTCAAAATTTACATCTTTCAAGATTATATGCATGTCAATATTTTAGTATGTGAGTTAAGAAAAACCAAAGCATTAAGTCTCTTTTAGTATATAATATAACTATAAACTAAACATACTGTAAAATAAGAGGATTTTCAAAATAATATCGGACATATACTATCAGAAGTTCTAATATATATGCATTAAACCAAATTATCATCAACAATAAGAGTAGGTATATTCGAATTTTTATAAATTGGAAATATCATAATTTTTTTGCCTTAATAGATTGTAACTGTATAAGTAAGAGTACATCTGGTGGCAAAGAACTTGAACGCACTGATGGAAGCATTTATTATATGTACACTCACTTGTGGAACAAAACTAGACACATGTATTTTAATTATTTATGTATAAACTTATTTTTCTACAATTTATCAAGGTTTTTAGTTTCCTTTATATTAGTTTTTGTTTATGGTTTAAGATATAACATAACATATATTTTTTTCTTTTATATTTTTGTTTCCTATTTTTTTCTCAATCTGTAGATTTTTTTAATGTCAAATATATGATA
>MKEJ01093063.1:0-12511 GCA_001753735.1 Embelia ribes
TTAGGGCCACCTGATAATTCTAAGTATGGAAACTAATACATATACATCTCCACATGATAAAACATATAATACATGCTTCAATTCCATGATTAAGGTTATTTAGGTTCATAATATTAACTTGTATTCTACAACTTTCCATATAAGCCTCCGTCATCATACGTATCACGCTTGAACCAAATATTTAATAAATTGGAGTTACATCTCTACCTAAATTCTTTCATTAGATGGGTATTTACTCTCATACGTGATACTAATTACGTGAACTTAATCCGAACGATTGGACTTAAGCCTGCACATAAACTATTTTATTAGGTGGGTATTTACACCCTTATGGGACACTAAATATATGAACTTAATCCGAGCAATTGGGCTTAAATACTCTTCACCTAAACTCTTTCATTTGGTGGATGTTTACTATATTACAGTATACTAAATTCTCAAACTAAATTGAATTAATGTTGTTAACCATATTAACTATTTTTACAGTTTAATCGTCTTTTAAATTTTCGCTAGTATGATTCGCAAGTTTACCACCCCCAGGTGTTATCTAGTTTATATTATATATTTTATAATATGGGAAGTTTACTATAATTAACCTTTTACCATGTTGTAACTTATGCTACAAAAATAACTAAGCAATTACTATTTACCCTATGGTAAAAGTAACAAATCAAATAATCTAACCAAAACATATACAATAGAGAATTAACGGGTTTCCTAATTGTCCCGTAGCCTAAATTTTGACGGATCTTTGTATATTTGATGACTAATGCTCGAATAAAAAGTTCTCAAAAAAGAGAACGAAACTCTGGCGAATCTATGAAACACAAAGACAAGATTGGTAATAAGATGTTAGAACATCTTTCTGACAACATTCATCGATGGTGAAGATCTCAGAACTGTAAAGCTTACGATAGAATGAGAGAAAGTTACCTCACGACGAAGACTATGACGACTAGAGTTCAAATCTTCATCTCAAATGTTCACGGTATTTTTGAATCACAAGAGATCGAGGTTTTGAGCTAAAATCTCTCATCTCTTTTTATGGTCATCTTTGGTTATTTAGGGGTGGGAAAATTGATTGAAAATGCATGAAAAGTCTTTTATACGCCAAACTATGCGATGGATGTTCGAAGGGTCCTTGTGGCCGGACAAGTAGTCGGACCAACTCACATAGTATTGTTGCACGAAGGCTCGAAGTGCCAAAAAAATCTAAGGCTTTAACTTGTGTCTGACAGGTGTCCAACGACTTGTTTGACATTGGACAACCACCGAACAATTAACAGACAGTGGTTTGACGTCGCCTAAACTTTTTGTTTTTGTTCTACGGGCTTACAACTTTCCCCTTGTAAAAATAAATTTCTTCCTTGAAGTTTACATCATACTTGTAAAAGTTTGGGATGTACTGACTTCATTTCTACTTTGCATTCCCATGTTTGCTCCTTGATTCCATTGTATCTTCATACCACTCATACTAATGGTATTATTCTTCCCTTAAGTATTTTCTCCTGTCGGTCTATAATGCCTACTAGTTTGACTGCATGGGTTACATCCTATTCAACTATCAAATCTAAATGATCTATGACGTGCAAGGAGTCAGGCTTGTATCCTCGCAGTATAGATACATGAAGTACCAAATGCACATTTACAAGATTCGGTGGTAGGTTCAACTTATATGCCACTTTCCGACTCGTTGCAAAATCCTAAATGGATCGACAAACTGCGGAGTCAATTTACCATTCTTTTTGAACCTCATAATACCTTTTCAAGATGAAACCTTTAGAAACACATAGACTCCCTCCTTGTTTTATCCGCATATCTCTTTTGGCGACTTTGAGTCATCTTAAGTTGTTGCTTAATAATCTTAACTATCTCCGTAATTTGTTGTACTATATCTAGGCCTAATAATGCTACTTCTCCAAACTTAAACCAACATAATAGGGACCTACATGGTGTTCCTTATTGTGCCTCAGATGGTAATATGCCAATGCTTAAATGCTAACTGTTCTTGTACGAGAACTCGCCAACAGCAGGTATTTCCCCCACTTTCCCCTAAAGTTGAGCACACAAGCTCATAGCATATCCTTCAATGTCTGAATTATTCTTTCTATCTATCCATCCACTTCTGGATTATACGTTATGCTCATATTCAACCTTATCCCTATTGCGGCTTGCATACCTTTCTAAAATTGTAATATAAAAATTGTATCCCAATCCGAGAGAATAGTCATGGGAACACCATATAATAGAATGATTAATTTCATGTACATTTATGAAAGAATCTTCGTTTTATCCCTTTTCTTCACCGGTAGAAAGTGCGTCAATTTGGTTAATTGATCCACTATCACATATATGGTGTCCTTTCCACTTTAGGTCTTAGGTAGACCTCCAACAAATTCCATTAAGATGTGTTCCCATTTCCACTTCAGTATTTCAGCACTTGTAATTCACCCTCTAGATTCTTTTTATCACCCTTAATCTATTGGTAAGTGAGATAACATGCCACAAACTACATGATATCTTTCTTTAGACTAGGTCACCAATAACTGTGATCCAATTCATGGTACCTCTTACCCCCACCGAGGTTTATTGCAAGATGAGGCTGATGTAAATCCCGTAACACTTCTTCCTTCATCGCCTTCAAAATATAAAGGCAACCCTGATATTTCAACTCTCCTTCGGTACCCAATGTCCATACTCGTGATTCCCCATTATTGGCACTATTGATAAATTTCTGGGACTTCAAATTCCTATATTGTGCTTCTATTACCCTCCCCACCATTTCTAGATGGGCCTCAATTACAAACAATGAACTTTGACATCCGGTCTCAATATTCTCTAACGTGAACTTTACAAAAGTTCGTAGTTGTTCCCAATCATCATAAATAAGACAAGCTAATGTGCATCAAGTCTTGTGACTTAATACATTAGCCACAACATTCGCCTTGCTCGGATTTTATTGGAGGTCAAAATTATATTGCTCAAGATATTCTATCCTCCGTCTTTATCTCATATTCAAGTCTCGTTGCATAAAGATGTACTTGAGGCTTTTGTGATATGAGAAAACCTCAAACTTTTCTCTGTACAAATAATGCTTATAAATTTCAAGGCAAATACCACAACTACCAACTCTAAATCATATGTTGGGTAGTTATTCTCATGTAGCTTCAACTGACGAGATGTATATGTAACTACCTTCTCCAACTACATAAGGACACAGCCCAATCCTTCCCTTAAAGTATCATAATAAACTGTATACCACGTACCCCTATTCGGGATAATGAGAATAGGTGTGGTGGTTAGTAAAGTCATTAACTTCTAAAATGACTCCTCATACTTAACATCCTATTTGAATTTGACCCCTTTACGAATGAGGCAAGTCATGGGTGCAGCTAAGCAAGCAAAGTCCTTTACAGTGCTTCGATAGTATCCACCTAATCCAGATCTCAAACACACTCTTAGGATATTTCTAGGTCGAAACTGCTTAAATCTTTGATGGATCTACCGATACTCTTTCTGTGGTAACCACATGGCCAAGGATCAACTCTCGTAACCAAAACTCATACTTAGAGTGGTGTCCAACTAATGATCTCACAATATTGACAACACTATCCACAAGTGTTCTTGGTATTCTTTTTTTTATGCCGAGTATACAAGAATGTCATCGATGAACATAATGAGAAACTTGTCCAAGAACGCCGTGAACACCTGATTTATTATGTCCATAATGAGGCCAGTGCATTCGTCAACCTTAATAGTATAGCTAAGAACTTGAAATATCCATTATAATTATGAAAGACAGTCTTCTGAACAACCGTTTCTTAGATCCTAAAGCCCAACCTCAGGCCTATCTTCGAGAAATATGTCAAACCATTGAGTTGATCAAACAAATAGTCTATTCTCGACAATAAATACTTATTCTTTATAGTCACCTGATTAATCTTCTGATAGTTGATACACATCTTCATCAACAGATCCTTCTTTTGAACTAATAACATCGAAGCACCCCATGACATCTGACTCTTATGTAGAAACCCCTTCTTCAATAAGTCATCAAGTTGGACTCGTATTTCTTCCAACTCAGTTGCCAATGGTATGGAACAATAGAAATTGGGATTATGCCTGAAATCAGATCAATGGTAAACTCCACCTCACGACACAATAGAAGCTTGCTAGGATTATCTGGAAACACATCTATAAACTCACAAACTACCGAAGGGAATTAGAGGGGGGTGAGGAAGGGCAAATTGTTCGCTAGCAGTGAGGACATTGAGGAGGAAGTAATTGTTGAAGATAAAGAGAAAGATGAGAAAAGGAACCTCGGTGAGGAGGAATAGAAAAAAGGGAAGGTGGAATAGAAGCTGAAGAGAAAATTGAAATTGTTTGAATTGTTTGATGAGGATGAAGACCTTGAACAACAAAAGATTGTTGAAAAGGTTGATGTGGTTGAAAAGGAAAAGATTGATGTGGCTAAAAAGGTTAATATGGCTAAGAAGGTTACTGAAAGGGTTGATATGGTTGAAGTGATTCCTATGTCTGTTGTCAATCTAGCTAGAATGCCTTTGGTCTTATTTACACCATCAAAGGGATCTAACTCAGTTCATGAACTCACTCCCAGTAAGGTTGATCCATTGAATTTCAAAGGACCGAGGTTGAGAAAAAAATCTAAGAAGGATGTCGAGAATACAAATCTATCAGCAAAGATCTTTAAAGTGGTTAATCCAGTCAAGATCAACCCTCACGAAAAGTTAGATATTGATTTGTTTGAAAAGATTATGGATAAAAGAGCCCGAGAAAGATCCAGCTAAACTAAGGAAGAAAAATACATTTACTTTTTATGCTACAATTGACTTTTTTGAAACTCTGATGACCAGAGGAGTGTGGCTCAGGGATGCGGTAAGTCTATTCTCTTTACGAATATATTTTCCCATTAAATTGTTTTTGTGACAGTTTGCTACAATTAGCGATAGTTCGTGATAGCTCACGATAGTTACAGTTCGTGATAGTTCGCACAAATTTGCAAAATTTATAGTTCGTGATTGTTAGTAACTATTCGTAATAGTTCGTGACAATTCGTGACAATTCGCAACAGTTCGTGACCGTTTGCAATAGTTCGTGATTGTTTGTGAATGTTCACGACAGTTGGAGATGGTTTGTAAGAAATCTTGTTTTGACATAATTTTTTAACTGTGTAGCATATAGATGTGGGCTTACATTATGCAAGAGAGAGTGTGTGTTTGGAATTAAACCAAGATATATAGGACAAGTTTTACAATTGTTAACTGTGCAATGGTTGTTATATTTAAGTGTCAGTATGATGACTTCATAATGGATGAGGCTGGTTTTGTTTTTATGAAGGCTTTTTAGACTACTATTGGGCGTATGATGACAGGTTCATAATAGGGTAGGATAAGGTTGATGGCATTAATTATCCTCTAAATCTTGGCAATTTTTATTGAAACTTGTGTGTTATACACCTAATAACATGGACAATTGAGGTTTATAATTGTGATCAATCCCTATTTCGTCCCAATAGCCTTAAGGATTATATGACACCAGTATGTGAAATGGTGCCCCAAATGCTTAACAGCGATGGCTGACATTGACAAGGTGAAATATCCCAATCTGTTTGAACTGAAGCCCTTCAATTTCATAAGTGTCCCACACACTGTTGTTCCAAAAACTAAAGGAAGTGGTGACTGTAGTATGTATGTGATTATGTACATAGAGTACCAAATTGCTAAATTGGACCTGAAAGAAATTATTGATGAAAACATAGAGCATTGGCGGAGAAAGTGGGTTGTTCGCTTGTTCCATAATCTTACTACACCATATATGATTATGTAAATATGAGAATTTAAGTTATTATGCTTTAACTTGTAGATGAGTATGCTTTAAATTGTTGTTGTATGTTATTATGTCAATATATGCTATAAATAGAAATCTCCAACGGAATGGTAACTGTCACGAATGGTCATAACAGTCACGAACTGTCGTGAGCAATCACGATCTGTCATGAACTATCACAATAGGCGGTATATCCATGTTTGAAAGTCTATACTTCACTTTAGTCAACAAGTCAAATTTACTTTTGTCAATCTCAACAGTCTCATACAACATATCAATTAATTCAGAGTAAATGATATTTCCTGGTATGGAAATACCATCACATGATTTTGCAATGAAATTCCAAGGACCAGTTGCATTTTTTAACCACTCTCCATCATATTGAACAAGCACTTGATGGTCATTTGAAACAATAAAATGAATAAAAAAAATCCGTTTATGTTCAATTATGTCGCGAATTGTCGCAAACCGTCTTGAGCCGTCATGAATTGTTTCGAACTGTCACAAATTATCTGCGTCGAATTAATGATGAATATTAATCAAAAATAATTTTATTATTACTAGAAAGTCTCTAAATAATAAATTAAATAATATGCATCATAAAAATTATCATTTAAAATTGTTAGCAAGTATATTTCGTTGATAATTGAAGTTGAGGTGGAACTGGAAGGTAGTGCTAGAGCTGGAAGTGGGAGGTGGACCTCGCGATGGAGTTTGAAGAAAGAAAGAGTACGAGGGGTGACGTTGGAGTGGAGAAATCTAAGAAAGGATTTCAGTGAAATAGAGAGGAGAAGGAGATAGAATAGGGATACGAGGGAGAGGGTGAAAACTTCGGTACAATAAATGTATATTACAATAATGTAAATTTATTTCAAAATGTTATAGTACTATATACAATATGTTATAATTTTTTGCAATATATTATAACTTGATTATTTTATTAATAAAAATATCTGACCATAATATATTAAATAAAAATTACAAAATATTACAAATAGAGTCGTAACATGTATTTGGTAAAATTATTTTGCTTTACTGTATAGTTACTTTTCCAAAATTTCAACCCAGAGAGGAATATGTAGAGGAAGGGAGACGAGGGATATGTGAGAGAGAAAATGAAAAAAGAAGAAGATACAGTGAAGGATAAATATGTCCAAAATTTTTTTTTTTAAAAATATATTTTTGCAAACATAATTAAAAGTTGTCATAATTTTTTAATTGAAACAACTATTTATTAATCCTTGTATCATCTCCTATTCACCAGTCCCCAGTTTTGCAGCAGGCCGTTATCTAAACTGCAACAGCTATGCAATTATCTCCCCCAAATCACTCTCTTCCCCTTCTCGCAGACACCAGAGCAGCAACAAGCAATTCATCCCCGGCGCACGGTAGCATCAGACGTAGGCCGCTGACCAAAACCGTATGGGCAAAAGCAAACACCAAAACAAGGAACGAAGATGATTATAGGTCCACTCTCAGAGCTCTCAACTCCAAAGGCCGTTTCCCCCGCAAATCCCTTGGCCAGGTTTTGCAAATTACATTCGCCGTTCATATAAACTGTGTTTATGTTTTTGTATTTTGACAGGATAGAGTGAGTGGTTGGCTAATTGTTAGTAGTATATTGGTTATACTATTTGTGTTATTTTATATAATACATAGGCATTGTGATTCACATATTATTCGTTCAATTAATAAAAGATCATTACCCTTATTACTCTCTCTTAACATGGCATAGCCTCTTTTCCGAGTTCTAGTAATAAAAATACCCAAACTCTAAAATACCAACGCCCACCTTCCTCCGCAGCTCCCATCCTGCCGCCACTTGTCTCTCTTAACCCTAACTGTGGTTAAGGGATGGATCCATGAGGACAATGGGGTGTTGGAATCCCCAAAATAACAACAAATCCGACCTGATATCCCCTATTATAGCATAATGTGCGTAGTTTTAGCTCCGCATAATGAAGGGTTTGTCCCCTTATAATTTTATAAAACGTTCCCTTATAATTTTCTAAAACGTTCAACCTCTTCATTTTTGGTAACTGTCTATGCCCCAGGGTACTCACATCAATACCTCTTGATGATTCGCTATCCAAGATTTTAGGGATTAAAGTGAAGGTAGCTTTCTTGTATCTAAACACTATGAGGGTTTTTGCTATAGTGATCTCTTGAATTAGGAGATTAATGTTCACGACCCAATTATAATAATAATAATAATTTTTTATTTTTTGAAGTTCAAGGGATATGTTGTAAGCATTCTCCATATTCCATCCTCTATTTTGGAGTTTGACATATACGGATTATAATTTTGGGATTGAAAATATTTACACCAGTGCAAATGCCCTTGTTACAAGTGGTGTGAAAAATTACCCCACTTGTTACTTGGTTGAATTGGGGCACTCAAACAAGGGCGCCTAAATGGCTCCGTATCTTAAGTTTTATGTACTATACCCAATCGAATCTTTCCACCAACGGGTCCAAACACTATTGAATCCCCTGCCCTTAAAGGTTGGAGTTTGCTAAAGTGATCCCATACAATGGGGGACAACTATTCATTCCTAGTTCTGCTTTTATGTCTATGGGGTCTGGTGTAGTCATCATCCATATCACAGGCTCTACTTTGAGTTTGAGATATAACAATTAAAATTTTGAGGTTTAAAATACTTAAACAAGTGGGAATGCCATTTGTTAATTTGATGAAATGAAACTACTTTATAATAGTTACAATTTAATTTTCCTACACGGATAATGGATTCAATAATGATTATAGAGTTCTCATCTTCCTGATTAGCTCTGCTTTTCTGTGATTGCATGTATAATTAGTGAATAAAGCGGTGTAATCCATATGCAGAGGACTGGTCACAATTTAGAGATTTTTAAAGCAGCAGGGATGAATGACATACAAAAATATGTTGTCGTAGCCACATGCATGTAAGGACACATGTTATGCTTCCAATCTCACTAGTGTAGAAAAACAATAGATGACAGTGGAGGGAACTCAAATAGTTATTCCCACTTGTTTTATAGAGTATTCTCTCTAATATTCACTCCCCCCTGTTATAAAATACCAATTTCAAACGAGGCGAGCGGGGGAATTTTGTTGGGTACGTAATCCATATGCTATCTTCATTGACTATTACTGCAATTGGAAAGGACGTGGAAGCTCCTAGGTGAAACTTATCAAACAAAGATTTTGTAAATTTAGGAAGAATTTTAGGTTGGAGTGTTGAGTTATTAGATTAGTGTCCTGAGTTTTTGTTTTTGTGTATGAGAGACTAGCTGGGTACTTTCATTGTCCACTTGATAGAGATATTGTTTCGTTACAAATGACTAACACTGGGAAAACACAGTAGCCCCTGTGGTGAATTTATTGAGCAATGAATACATAACATTTATCAGTAATCTCCTATCCATGATGCTCATTTGTGCTCGTAGGAAAGAAAGAGAGTTAGAGCTGTGAGAGAGGGGTTTAGAAAGCAGGAGATTAACTGGGGACTTTCCTCAAACGTGTGGTAAGCGTGTTGTTTTGACTACAGTTTATGACAATTACACTGATGCAGAAGCTCTCCGTGAGGTTCATTGAATGGTTAAGGTGTTTCATGAGTTTTTATTTCAGCATTGCATGCAAATTTGACATCTTTGATGTATTTATATACGAGGCAAACAGAGAGAGTGAGTAGCTCCTTTGTGGTAAAATTTATTGAACAAGGACCAAAGAATTCAACCAGCATTGTTTGTTGAGTTCTCCAAAACATGACATTAATTTTTGTGTAAGAGAAAAATAGAAAGAGGTGTAATTAGATTTGCTGAAGCTCTTAGCAAGTTCCATTGGATAATAGAAGGTGTTTTTTTAGTATTTCCAGCATTGCACTTTTATGTCGACTTGATTAATGAGGAAGAGTGAAAGAATTGCTAAGTTGAATTATTTGCAACACTGATCGTTCCTTTTCTTGGTTTGACTTTTGGTTGTTCCACCAGCATTATATGTTAAATTCTTCCATAAATGAGCAACTTGCGGTTGTGGCTGATGTCAAGGAAGGAGATTTGGTACTGGAAATTGGGCCAGGGACTGGTTCTCTTACAAATGTTCTTGTAGATGCAGGTGCCACCATTCTTGCTATTGAAAAGGTCAATATTGCATAACTAACTTACCCCTTTACCTAAAGGTGATACATCTGTTTTTTGAAGCATGAATTTTCTGTGGTTGATGCTATACATGCACATACCTTTTAAGTTTTTTATACGAAACAATCACATTTATTACGGGAAAAGCTGAGGTTCCCATGTCTGTCAATAAGAATTCCATTATACTGCTGCCGCTTCTTTTTGGTTCACCTTTGTATAACTAGCATTTCAATTATCTAGGTAGGGTAGAGAGGCGACCCTACAAAAAGCAGAAAACATAATAGAAAAAATTATCTGGCCATGCTTTCTCTGCTGTGGAGAAAGTAAATAAAAAAAAAAAAAAAAAACTTAAAAAGGAGTCTCATGTAATTGTATGCCCTGCCATATATGTGGAGAGGTTGTTTTGGTGTCTTTTGGACAAATGCTCTAGATGAAATATAGCAAGCTTACTTTTACCAATATTCGTCATGCTGACACAGCTAAGCAAGAAATGAAGCTATTGGCTTGCGCCTTCACCTGCTCTCGTCTCATAACACCCAGAGAATTAGTTTAGCTTCAGTTCCATCTTTTTCTTTTCGAAGAACTTTCCTTTTTTTATTTTTCTTTCCCTTGAAAACCCTAGTTGGTATTAGTTGATATTTTATAGCCATGATTGTGGGAAGACTCTTTCACTACACATAACAGTCATACTTTAACTTTGTACACGGAAGACGACGGTTTGATTTTATTTTTTAAAATGAAACTCAAATATATTCATGTATTGCTTTGGTTTTTGCTGCTGAAAATATTTAATGCCATGCATTGTGAAGGTTTTTGCTACTTTAATTTGGTACTCACATGGGTCAATGCCGTTTATTTTATTTAAATGACAGTTCTTTATGTATGAATTTCAGGATCCACACATGGCTGCACTTGTGCGAGAACGATTTGCGAGCGGCGGCCAGACTAAGGTAAACTAAAATCTTTCTTCTTTTTTCCCCACCCTTGTTTATCGCTTTGGTCTTGCTTGGCCGCTTGTCTCCTTCTATTATTTCTTAATCTGCTCGCAATTGCCTGTGATATTCACATGTTGCAGTGTGAGTGTTTTTCCATCTTCTTAAGATTGACTGCTAAAGAAATTGAAATTAATGTCCCTCCATATTTTCCAATTTGTCTAGGTTTTGGAAGAAGATTTCACTAAATGTGACATTCGTTCTCATTTGTTGCCCTTATTGAAAAATGAAGAGTCATTGGATGGACAATCACAATATGCGAAAGTGAGATCTCTATTCTCTACCTCCTATATTTATGTAATTTTTAGTTGCAATGCAGCGTACAGCCATATTTCAAATGTCAAAGCTACTTGCTAATTTGCCAATGTGGATTCCTAGTTAATGGATTAGGGATGTAACAGAAGACATGTAATGTAAATGACTTACACAGAGCTGCCAAGGGCATGGCATTTGTTGAATTGTTGTAAAGTTGAAAATTGAAGTACTTGTATGCAAATTGTAAGTCCTTTGTATGTATATATTGTTTTCATTCTTTTTTCTGTATGATCAGAAATGTGTTTTGCTAGAAGTTGTTCTCCTATTTCTGCCCTTTTTCTCTCTGACACCCATTTGTGTTTCTAAAGTGAAGATTTATTAAGTGTTTGTATTTGACTGAATTCAGGGTGGTAAGCTATGGTTACTTTTTGTTAGATTGGGGTCAGTGCATATGCCCAGAGCTTAAGTCATATATTTAGAATAATGTAAGATTTTTTCTTTTCATTTGGTTCACGAATTTTTGACTGATACGAACTTGAATTCGTCAAAGGTTTAAAATTTCAGTCTATAGAATGTCATATCACTGATGCTGTTGTGAACACCTGATTATCTGCCACTGAAAACTCCTTAGTTTTCTCTCTTCTTGCCTCTCTTCTTGCCCTGTTTCCCAAATAAAATTCAGATTCCAAAAAGGAATTATAATTTGGGTCTTGCGCCTAGTGTAATTGTTCTTAAGAATTCAAATGATGCTTTCTAATATATTACTTGTTAAGCCCTTGACGTGTGCATGATGATTTTGTCAGCAAGCCAGCTAGCCTAGATAAATAAATTGCATCATATTTGAAGATGCTCCTTGATCCAAAATCCAGAAGCTTCGAGAAAACTAAACTTAAATAGTATCCGTCTTTCTAGCCTATCTCAGTTTCTTATACATGTTTCATGTTTTTAGGTTGTTGCAAACATACCATTCAATATAACCACAGATATCATCAAATTGCTTCTTCCGATGGGTGATATTTTTTCTGATGTAGTACTCTTAGTCCAGGTTTGTGTTGCTAGTCCTTGCCATAATGTTATTGAAATTTAGTCTGTATAGCTCAAAGGCTTGAGCACACCTTTGTATTCATGCGTATGGTTCATTAGACCACGAACTGTCTCAGGTTCTTATTGTTAGGAACTTATGAGTTATGTCCAATGACGTGTATCTAGTTATCTTTCCTACTTCGATGCCAACTTGCATGTGGAGTGGAGAGCCAAATAACACATAAATTGAATGATGCGTATAGTTAGTAACA
>MKEJ01093064.1:0-16339 GCA_001753735.1 Embelia ribes
TGTTCATATCATAAGAAAGTGCTACAGTGTTGCTACAGTGATATCGTAAAATTTTGGGGCCTTATAACATTCTCTCTCTCTTTAATTTTGTGACTGGGGAAAAAGAAATGAAGAAAATAAGTGTTAATCCATGCCACTTAAGTCAGTCAACACCAGTTGGATCGATTCAACATCACCTGGATCGATCAATTTATAACTATAGATCGATCCAATAGCTAGTTGGATCGATCAGACCAATGGAAATTTTGAGTACCCACAATTTGGGTCAAAAACTTCCAAAAACACTTGTAACCCCCAATAGACACTAATAGAAGTGTCTAGAAAGTTTTGGAATAGTATTTAAGTGCCCGAAACTCAATCTATGCAATATAATGCGACAACCGACAAATCCCATCCAAACATTGCATTTCTATGCTACTCGACACTATCCCCCACACCACGTGATTACGTACAATACACCACTTATATTTCACATAGTCCACGCATAGTACACAATAAAAATATTATAATGCACCTAATAATATTATATAAAACAAAGAAAAATATCATTCAAATTTCCGGGACGTTACAATTATAATAATCATCATTAAGAGTTTAACTTAAAAGTCATATAAAGAGTTGCTCCAAATGAATTTATAATAGATTATTTGATCCTATTTCGCTATCAAATTTGGATTATTAGAAATAGTTAGGCTTATCAGTATAGTAATTTGACTGTCACAATGTCAAGCCCCCCAATCTATGACCAAGGGGCGTGAGATAAAAGAAAAAGAAAAGAACCAAAAGAAACCAAAATACTTATACATCTTATCGCCAACCTGTCGCGCCCCGAATTTCCAACCTTAAAACTCAAGGGCACAACCCTGCAAATACATAAAGAGAGGACAACATACATATATCTACCATTTTTTACTACACATATCTACAATACTTATTATACAACATTTCTTATACAACACTTACAATAACTTAAAAAGAAACTATAGCAATACAATGGAACAACGTTTACTTAGTACAACATTAAACTCCTTGTTTACATATACAAAATAAAGTTGTAAGCTTGTCAAAATAATAAGAAAGAAGGTATAAATATGTTCTTCATCTTATGTACAAGAGAAAGAACATATATGTACTTTCATACAACACCAAAACAAAATAAAACTTAGGTCTAATACAAATAATTGTAGCCATAAAATATACCCCTGCATAGGCCTATCCATAGCCTATTAATCATATCCTGAGCTAAACTCCATATCTATAAAATAATTTAACATCGGTGTGCAATAGGAAAAAGAAAATTTATAGGTCAAAAATCAATAATATGATAATTCTGACAGTAAGCGATAAGTAAGCATGTACATAACATGAAAATGAACATAATCATTATACCATATATAGCAAAGGTGTACAAATACATGATTAATAACGAAACAACATTCGCATACGAGAACTTATCTTGACTACACTAACTACTTATAAATGCAACTATTGCATACAATACATATCCCGTCTCTACTTAAAAGAAAATTTGAGACTTATCCCTTTTTACTTTATCTTTAAACAAATGTGGGCATTCCTTATGCCTTTTCTTTCTTAAAACAAATGGGGAATTCTTTATATCCTGAGTAACTTATTCACTTATGCTTATAAATTGGGTAACTTATTCCCTTCTACTTATTAATCAGGTAACTTATTCCCTTATGCTTATAAATGTGTATGAGTGCTTATGATCATATTATGCTTATGAACATGAATGCATCGCCAAATACCTTATGATCATGCTATGCCATACGCCTTATTTAACATACATGCCACAACAAAATGTTACATATACGTACATCATACTTACCTACATTATTGCCACAATAAAATATGGCCTATGCTTGCTTATAACCTACAAACAATATACATGCTTCTTATGCTTATTCAATAAACATGTTATGATTGCTTATACATATGCTTACATACCTATGCTTATACCGCCAACCTATACTTACTATGCGTAACTTATACTTACATTGCATACTTATACTTACACATACTTATTTACATCGTACATTTTGATGCCTTAATTTAACATAATAATCATAAGGCATACGGGGAATGTAATTCATATATAAATGAATAATATGCTTAAAACTTAAAACATTAACATATATTCTACCTACGCACCTACGTTTAAACTTATAATAATGTTCATTTCTACTCATACATTAGATCATAGGCCTTGAAGATGTTAACAAAAATCCTTGCCAACTTCAACCTGAAGCCCCCATTTTCTTAGTCTCTTAAATTGGTTTATCTACACTCTTCAAAATTAGACGAACCTATACAAACAATTCATCTATGAGACATAACAAACAAATTCCAAAAATTTATTTCAACGTATACTCAACAAGGAAACCAAGACAAAGGAAACAAGAATGGAAATTGATGATACTTACGTCAATATGTAGGCTTCATAATGGTGATAAGAAAGTGTAGAAGCCCTGAAGTCGAACGACAAGTGAATCAAGATAATATCACCCCATTAATCGCCAAAACTTAAGCCCCCAAAGCGATCTAGTAAATGAACTCAGATTGTAATGTACATATGCATAAAAATGATCTACACTAGATGCGGAATAAGAAAATCTAATTTGTTTTGACATACCCAAAGGGAACGAAAACCAAGAAAAAACAAACGAATGCAATAGAAAAAAAACTTATGTAAAATATTCTCCTTGAAATAAGGATCAAGAATATGTTTTTTCTTTCAATAAACGAGCTCTTGATGTAGATGGTTTTAGGAGGAGAAAATTGAAGCACACTTTCACTCCACACCCTCTTTTTCCTCTTATTTTCATGGTCAAAGAAGAACAATACTTTTTGACCAAGTGACAAGGGTAAAAAGTAGTTGAATTTCACTTTTTCGGTTTTGTCCATCAGTCTATCCAACCCCTTGTCTGACCTTCGGACATACTAAAGAATAGACCATTAGATACCCTGTCGAACACCCCCTTAGAAAGTCCAAACTCTCTGGAATTTTTTTCAATGGTCCAACCCTATGTCCGACCATCGGACGGACTTCTGGACAAGCCTGAAAGACTAATATTTCAAGACGAATGCTAAGGCATTGATTCTAATGCCTCACAAGGACAAACCACATACTTTCTTATGTAAACCCTACATTACGCACCTCCACACAATATACTATGCAACTACACTATGTCCACGTACATACAATACAATAATAATATTATAACAGGTAATCATATTAATATTAAAAAATAAAAAATTCATTCAAATTTCTGAGACGTTGCATCCTCCCCACATTAGGAAATTTCCAAACCCGAAATTAGCATAAACAACGAAAACGCAACAATGCATTGGAATTAACAAATTACTTTTAGTACTTAGCTTAAGCCTAACAAATGCTTACAACGACAATACCTCACTTTGAAACAACAAACTAGAAGCTAAGGGCAACCTATCTTCCATATTTAGAAAAGACTTCTCAAATTTTGGTTCTATTCAAACTTAACTCTTACACATGAGTTTCGTAAGAAGGACCGCCAATGTAAGAAGTTCTTAATCAATAATAATGATAGTACTCCGTGAATAAAATGATGAAAGAAACATAAGGAGAAGACAAGCTACATACAAGATAGCCTAGTCTAATAGGGAAAAGAACGTAACGTTCCCATGGTATGTTATACCAACCCCCACCATAAGAACTTATCTTACCCCTATAGCATATGCATAACAACGCCTTCTCTCTTAAATAAACATAACAAAATTATATATAAAAATATGATACATTATAGACAAGACTATGAACTCTGCAAATTAACTCACGTCGCAACATATGCTAGCGAGATGACAAATAACCTTCACAGAATACCAACTCATATTAATACATTTTGATGTTAAATGGTCATAATAAATATAGTAAAGGATCTATATGCAAAGGGTTATGCATAAGTATACATGATGCATCGATACGAAAATAATACATATCCTCACAACTACTTATGATGCATTATAACAAAACAATGCATGTCCTCCTTAACTATGTATGATGCATTTATAACAAAACAATGCATATCCTCCACAACTATGTATGATGCATTTATAACAAAACAATGCATATCCTCCACAACTATGCATGATGCATTTATAACAAAAATAATTCATATCCTCCACATTAAACAAATTCATAAAATTCCTTGTTACATAGAAGGCTCAACTACATTCAGGGCCTGAAGCATAGTATAAGATTGAGGTTGCTGAAATTGGCTAGGCTACGATGAACTGCATCCAATACCACTCCCCTTATAAGCCCCATGAGAAACCCCTGCACTCTGCTATAAAGAAGAAAACGGAACAGTATTAGGTGGTATGGGAGCTAACCTAGAAGAGGAAGGTTGTACACCTGACATCGGGAAGCTTTTCAGACACCTCAATCTTAAATGGCCTTTATTACAGCAGCCACAACAAAAGGCCTGGGGACAAGAATTTTTAGCATACCCCTCAGTACTACAAAGGCAACAAAAAGCCAGATTCGTGCAATCTCGAGCTAAGTGACCCCACTAACTATAGTTAAACCATCTACCACTCTGCATAGTCGAACCTAAATTTGATGATCTTGTAGGCTGAGAAAGCCCACCAAAAAAAGAAGAAGAAAAGTTGCCTCACGACCTTTTCTTTTTACTACTTCCACCTCTGCTATCTCTTACTACCGCAGTTTCCCGGACCAATACTCGGGTCTTATATCATATGAGAACCCGAGAGTTGACCCGAAGGTCAAGACGAATGAGATGTACTCATACACTGCTTGTTTTCCAACCTATACTCTACTTCCATCATTGCTCCAACACACTTCTTAAAAGTGTCCTGAAGACCCATCTCCACATGAGTCTGGATCGAAAGACGTAACCCATTCTTAAATGGTGACTTCGCAGTTTTTCTGTCAAAACCAACTCTAGCACATAATATGAAAGACCAGTAAATGAAATCTTATATTCCTGAACACATGAAGTCTCTGAGTTACATTTATAAAATCTTTGCGCTTCCGCTCGTGTAACATCTCTGGGAAGAATTCTTCAAGGAAAAGTCCATGAAAAGCATTCCATGTAATGCCTTCATGTCCGTACAATTCTTCTTGACTCTTCCACCAACGAGCCACTTTTCTCCTTAGGTAAAATGGCATTGTTGCCATTCTTAGATCATCCTCGACCATTTGGAATGATTTAAAAATGCTATCAATCTCTATAATCCATTCATCTGCTAAAATTGCTTCCCCGTTACCCCTAAAAGTAAGGGGATACATCATTCAAAAATGTTTCTGAGATGAGAATGCCTGATTCTCTCTACTTCCAAAAATACTTCTCACCATACAATTGAAAGCATCTTTTATAACCCAAAACATACTTGATGTTTCTACTTCCAGTTGAGGACGAGAATGAGGCAGAATTTGAGTTTGAGGTCCAATAGCATCATCCTTGGATGCCTCCATACTCTCATCATCCATAGTCTCCTCAAGACTATAAATGTTTTCTTCCTCTACAGTATCAGACATGGTTCACGCTTGCATGTACCTTGTCAGAATCTCCTCCTTGTGAATAACTTCAAGCCATCCACCGCGACTCCAAGCTCCACCCTAAACTCCTCGACCGCCTAGATGACCTCCTCTACCTTGCTCCATTCTAACTTCATATACAAGTTAGAAAAGAGGAAGAATGTTAGCAATCAAAGATATAAACATACACACACACACACATACATATAAAACTATGCATATTTATGATCTCACACTTATCAATCATATAATGTATACCATACATTAGTATATACAAATACATCTTGATACTAAATGGACATATCCAACATAGTATCTAATCTAGATGCAATGTGAGGTCATCAACACTCAAATATATATACAAACATATATATTGCACCACTTACATCTCCAACACTTGCCAAATGCATGCATCTCATCAATCGCATAACTTAACTTACGACCAATAAACTTAACTCACTAATTGCTTACCACTTAACAATACTTATCTCTTAATAGCGCACATAGCTTAAGGGCGCTCTTAACTTAAAAGACCCCTACTTCATAGCTCCTAGGTTTGCTTAACCTGGTTAGTTCTAATACCAATCTGTCATGCCTCGCAATCTGTAACCCGGGGATATGAGATAAAAGAAAAGGAAAGAAAGAAAATAGACAAAAATACTTATACATCTTATCACCAACTTGTTGTGCCCCAAATTTCCATCCTTATAACACAAGGGCACAACCTTGCAATATATAAAGTAGGGAAAAGATACATATATCTATAATTTCCGACTATGCATATCTACAATACTTACAATACTTAAAAAGAAGCTACAACATCATAGTGGAATAATACTTACTTACATAATACAATAAACTCCTTGTTTACATATATAGAATCAAGCTATAGGCTTGCCAAAATAATAAGCAGGAAGGCATAAATATGTTCTTCATCTGGCGTACTTGAGTTACAACATATCTATACTTTCTTACAACTCCAATGCCAATTTACAACATAATACATCAACATAGTCTGAAACAAAATAGCACATGGCTACAAAATGATCATTGTAACTACGTTGTCACCTCAATCATATCCAAAGCCAAACTTCGAACCTACAAAGTGATTAGAGCATGATGTACATGGAAAAACAATATATGGATTAGAAATCTACAATATGATAAATCTAATAGTAAGCAATAAATAAACATGTATGTAATATGTAAAATGATTATAATCATTTTATATATAACCTCGTAAAGTAAATGTGTACAAATACAACCATTACTTACGAATACAACATCCACATAAGATAACATAATTCGTCTATACTTAAAAAGAAAGATGGGACTCATCCCATTTTTTGCTTTTTTTTCTAAAATAAAAGTGAGAATTTCTTATGCCATTTTCTTAAATCAATTTGGGCACTTCAAATGGCCTTGGGTAACTTATTCCCATATGTTTACGATTTCAAGTACTTGTTCCCTTATGCTTATCATTATGTTATGCTTACAAACATGAATGCTTATGATATGGGGAATGTAATTCATATATAATTGAATAATACGCCTAAAACTTATAACATGTATATATATTCTATCTACGCAAATATGTTCACACTTATACTATTGTTCGTTTCTGTCCATACCTGATTCGAATGCCTCCGATAATGCTAACTAAGGCCCCCGTCAATCTTCAACCCGAAATCCCTTTTTCCCAGCCTTTCCAAACAAGCTTTCTACGCCTTACGAAATGAGACAAACCTATACAAAGAAGCCATATATGAAACATAAGATGCAACTAAACATAGAAATCGAGTTAAATTTAATGAGAACATAATTTTATGATACTTACATAAATACATATGCCTCGTAATGGTGATAACAAAGTGTGGAAGCCTTGAAGTTGATCGGCAAGCAATTCAAGATGATTTTAACCCGTAAACATCAAAACTTTGGCCCTCGAGACGATCTAGCAAACAATCTCGGATTGTATTACACCTATATACAAAAATAATCCATATAAAATAAGGAAGAGGAAAATCTAATTTATTTGAACGTATCCAAGTGGCACAAAAATCGAGAAAAAACAAACAAATGAGAGAGATAGAAATACTTATGTAGAAATGATTTCTACAATTAAAGGATTAAGAATATCAACTTATTTTTATAGACGAGCCTTGAATCTTGATCAAACCAAGCTTTTAAAGTTGAAAAACAATGGAGTCTTCCATCTCTCTCTCTTTCTCTTCTTTTCAAAATTTTGGGGAGAATGACATTAAGTCAACATTATGTGACTTTTTAAAAAGTTGTTTCGGGCATTACGATGCCGACATATATGGTATAATAGTCAATTTATTGCTAATAGTCGACATATAGGTAGTATAAGTTGACTTATAGGCCTCAGAATGAAATAAAACTCTTTGGACAAAAATGTAACCCTATAAGTCAACATATAGTTCATATAAGCCGACATATAGCTAAAGTCAACCTATAGGTCCTATAAGTCAACATATAGGTCCAATAAAATTCCCCTTTGTCCTTTGGAATTATGTTATTCTGCCAAAACATTTTTATGGATATTTTGGACCCCATTTTAGCTTCTCTACACTTTGAATTGGCTATTTGCCAAAGCACAAAAATTGTAGATAAATGAAATATCTTTCCAATGATATATCATAAGACTCGATCGAATTTACGATGTGGGAGATATCACTAAAATACCAATCAGTTGTCACAATTACAACTTATTTGATGTATACGAACAAGACACTATAAAAACGACAGATATGTAATGAAGAATAAATAACATCATTAAACAATTAACAATATTATTTAAATTCGCAAAACATTAACTCGTAATTTCTAGGGTATTACATTGCTACTAGGGTCAACGTTTACGGAACTTTATATTCTTTACCTTAAGTATCCTCCAATGCTGGCATAGGTTCATGATCAGACTCTTCATCATCCATCATAATCTTACCATTGTCACGTATAACCATAACCCATAGATTTGGACATTGGTTTGCTATGTGCTCCATTTGATGACATTTAAAACACTTAATTTCACAATTTTGAGAAGTTGAAGATTTAATTTCACAATTTTGCTATGTGTTCCATACGATGACATTTAAAACACTTAATTTCACAAGGCTGGAAGACTCGGCTTTATCTCAAATTTTAGCATAAAGTTGAAAATGTTTGTGGCTTTTCATCTTTCTTCACAAAACTCATTTTCCAAGGGTTGGAACTCGAGCTTGGAATTGGACGTATATTGCTCCTTATCTTGAGTTGTTGTTCTATCTTGATGGCTTTACGAATGATCTCTTCGATCTCCACATAATGTTTGCAACTCAACGATATTAACAATCTCCCTATTTAAGCTATTAAGAAATCAAGCCATGGTAGCCTCTCGATCTTCCTCCACATTCCCCCTAATTATGGCCAACTCTATCTCCTTGTAATAATCTTCTACACTTTAGCTACCTTCCATGAGCCTTTGTAACTTTTGACATAAATCTCAGTAATAACGACTTGGTACAAATTTGCACCTTATGACAGACTTCATCTTATCCCATGTCTCAATTGGCCATTTTTTATTCCGCCTCATGCTCAATACAAGTTTATCCCAATAAACAAGTGCATAACTAGTAAATTTAATTATAACTAGCTTTACCTTTCTCGCTTCAGAGTAGTCATGGCAATCAAACACAAACTATATCTTCTTTTTCCATTCCAAATAAACATTTCGGGATCAGATTTTCCTTGGAACGACTGAATCATCATCTTGATACCATTCAAATTATCATTCCCCCGATTCATATCTCCTTTACCCTATTCAAATCTCAAATGACTACCTGCGGAATCCCCCTTTCCTCAAAGTCATTCCTGTTATTCCCATAGTTGTTGTTATCTGTCTGTTCTCTATTTAAAACCCAATCCCCTCTACGCCTTTGTGGAATGTGTCGTGGCTATTCCACACAAGCGTTTTCTACCTGGTCTAAGCATTCATGTATTTGTTCCAACTCCCCTTTCATTATACACTTAACTTCTCCAAACATAGCTTCAATGAGAAATTTCGAATCCACTCCAAATACACCCTCTATATTATTGTTATTATTGGTCGACATATTCCTATAAAAAAAACGTTAGAAGAAAGAATCTCACAACACTCCTTTACGTATTTTCACTCATGATTATGTCACTCAACACTCGTATTTACAGTCAAGTAATTTGGCTTTTACCTTATAATATTCTCACCACTCTTGCCTTTTTCCACTCAAAGCAATTTTTCAATCGGTTCTTATAAGACTAATCAAGCAATACCAAAATCTTTATATTAGTAGTAAGAGTTACACAAAGGAAGAAAAACCGAAAAGAAAGAAGATTGAAAGGAAAGAAAAACTGAAAAGGGAAGAAAAATTGCCTAAAACTTCAAAGTCTCCGAAAACTATGAAAATAAGGAATTTTGGGCCTAAAAAATGAGATTGACGAGGATCCCTCGGTCAAAAATCGTAGGGTTTGAAAAGAGTTTCAATTTGATAGGTTGTGGTTCCCGTGATGACATACGGATAAAAAATTATGGCTATTTTAAGAAAATGCATTCAAAACTAAAATCCACAATACAAGCTAAAATAAAGTTTCCTTAAAACCCTAATTGATATCAAAATATGGTCGTTTTTCTTTTCTTTTTTTTCTTTTATTTTACAACCATATTTCTTTTGTTCTTTATATATATATATACACACACACACACACACATATATATATATTCTTTTTTTTTAAATTGAATCAAAAAATACTCAAACTGACTACATTGATGACTATACAAATTGAAACAGTAAAGATAAGCAAACCCAACTTGGAGTCAAGTTTTGATACCAATTGATACGAACTATGCCCACGTTAGAACGAGACCAGTATAAATTAGCCCTTGACCGAGTTTTAATCGCAGGTTTGGATGGAAACCTTGACCTGTTGCCTATAATGAAGGCAAGAACTTTGGTATAGTGAAGATGCCACAATTCAGGATGGGGAATGAATTGATAAGGCGAGTTAAACGCTTCAGACAACTTTGAAATGCTCAAAGAGTTTTCAAAGAACCAAGAAAGAATTACTCTCACAAATTTTCACTCAAAAAATAATCTGCTTTATTCATTAAACGAAATTGGTCTTTATGTAAGGATAAGGCACGGAAAAGATAGCTAAAAAATTTTCCAAATACTAAAATCCAAAAAAGGAAATAAACAATTGGCATGCAAGCATCAAAACAGGAATAATTTAAAGTATGAAACAATCTCGCAATTTCTTCAAATTACTCCAATGCTTGAATTAGAAAAGTCTAGCCTTGCGAATCCTTACCAACTTCTTCAATGCACCTCCACAAATTAGCTTGAGCCGAAGTTGCTTGAATCAACTCATTAAGAGCTTATTTGAATTTTTTTGCACGAGCTTTTGTAACTTGCCCAAATGGTATTCTAACTGAATATGCCCAAGTATTTGCACTCTTGTTCTCATCAACAATTGTCATGCGCTTATCACCTCAAGTTCTACCAAATATTAACCCTACTTTTGGTTGGCTAATACCTGCATGAAAGTACACACTCATAACATCCGTATTGAATTATCTACGTTAGAAGGTCACTTTGGTGATATTTTGTTTCAACGAGTTCATTAGAGTGTTTCACAACTTAAATATAAGTTATAACATGACGTACCATTAGTTTTTAAATTTCATTTTTTTTTTTTGAAACTAAAAATGGCATAATTTTATTGTTGTTGTTGTTGTTAGATTGTTTCACAAGTTAAATATAAGTTATGACATGA
Source organism: Embelia ribes (assembly GCA_001753735.1). Lineage (NCBI taxonomy): Eukaryota > Viridiplantae > Streptophyta > Magnoliopsida > Ericales > Primulaceae > Embelia > Embelia ribes. The sequence goes on from MKEJ01093064.1 coordinate 11,372, forward strand.
CGTACCATTAGTATTTGAATTTCATTTTCTTTTTTGAAACAAAAAATGGCATAATTTTATTATTATTTTTGTTGTTGTTGTTGTTGCTATTGCTTCTGTTGTTGTTGTTGTTGTTGTTGCTGCTGTTCATATATAGACCAGTCGAAAACTTGTACCAAAAATGGACCGGAAAAAACATGAATGGACCGGTCGGAAAATTGCACATAAAATATGGACCAGTTTAAAACTTAATCCAAAAATATACACTGATTAAAAGCTTAAACCAAAAATATGGACCGGTCAAAGTAGGTATAGACCGGTCCAAAAAATGCATCCCAAAATGGATCGGTCAAACTAGAATGGTCCGGTCAATTTTTATTTTATTTTATTATTATTAAATTTTTTTGGTTATGCCTTATAATGGACCGTTCAGCCACAAAGTGGTCCGATCATAAGATTTTGCAAATCATATAGACCGGTTACAATGAATGGTTTGGCCAAGAATTTTCTGGATCTTTCGAAATTGTACCAAAATTGGTTCTGATTATTCCTTTATTTGTTCCGAACCCTGAAATGACGACCCAAATAGTTTAGGTCTCGTTCGAACCAAAATCATTCATATTCTCATCCGATGAAAAGTTCATCTGGACTACAAATATTCATCCGAACGAAAATACGAACACAACATAAATATATTATAATATATCTTTGAATCAAAATAAAGAAAATTATAATATTTTCAAAACAAATTCTAAAATTACATCTAAATCTAAAAGACCTCATGAATCAAATATGGGTTGTCTTTTATACTACTTGCTACTATGGGAGGGGCAAAAATCATCTCCTCCGTAGGGAAGAGGTCCCAAAAAATACCAAACGCTTGCACTTATATTTTTATGCGAAAAAATAAGCCCAAAAGTAAAGATCACCAAAGCAGCACAAGCAAAACCAAAGTAGCCGTTGCTTTGGTTTTGGTTCAAATATCAATGGATCAAGTTTTGGTTCAAATATCAGAGATAAAAAATTTAAATACTTTGTTAAATATGAGATATTTAGTTTGTAACCGATGGAAATAGTTTCCTATCAAGTTAAAAAAATAGAGCGATTCCAAAAAAAATAAAATAGAGCGATTCCAAAATCTCTAAGAAGTATGCACCAAACAATTTTCCAGAGGCGTTTCTGTTTTCAAAAAACAAAACTAGTTTCATTGTAAATATCATCTATCATCATCCAAGCCTTAATTGTAAAAATTTACTATAATACAGCAAAACATAATGAAGCCTCATACCCGCTGAAGACCGAAGCTACACATCCCTTTTTCTTTTTAATTTTTTATAGGAACAAAAATTTCACGTCACCAAGGGTATTACAAACACTCGAAAGGAATGTCCAATTCGATGTGTAACCGAAAAAACCACAATCAAATTGAACCCGCATAATCGATGGTAGATATAAAGCCTATCCACATATTGGAGCGCCTAGATTATAAACCAACATCGATGGATGTTACAAAAACATTAATGAAATAGCTAGTGCAGACGGTACGGCATTATGATATTCTACAGTTTCGTGTTTCAATACATTGTACACGATTTTAACATTCGACTGAATAATTTTGGGATTTTAAGAAAAGGTTAATGTTCCATAGGCTCGACCGCGGTCTTGAAGAGAAGGATGTAAACCTTGTCTATTGAGAAGTACAAAAATCCTCCAAGAGAATGAGTAACGTATGAGCCGAAGCTCGTACCTACGATGCAGTGCCAAGCTGGACCGTACGACGAATCGAATTCCTGCAATGGAACACGCAAATCGAATTCAGGCAGCCAAAAGAAAAGTTGAGACAACTATAAAATGATCTGGAACAAAAACGGAGACGAATCACAAACATTTCTTACGTTGTAGAGTTCTTAAAATTTAAAAGGCAAAATATAGTTTCGTTTGTCAAAATTGATTTCGTTTGTCAAAGATAAGCCATGATGTAATCATAAAAAATCACAAAATAAAAAAAGGGCCAAAAAGATAGAAATGCCAATATCGAGGCGTCCTAGTGTCAAATTGTTAAATTTCATAGAATCCATATCTGATGGAATTTGTCGGGGCGGACAAAACCCAAACATAACTGATCAAACTGACAAAACAAAACCAAACTGGGTATTTCTGGCCAGTTTCTTGAAGCAGGGGGCTTGGTTTGGTTTAGCAGTTTGGGAAATTCAAAATTGAACTAAATGGAACCTGAAACGAGAAGCATATTCTTCCTGTATTTACCAACAATAAGCGCCATCAATTAAGATTCTCTCGTTTCACAAGAGCAATAAAATTTTCCATTGAAAGTTCAGAAATTTGTCATTTGGTTTGAATTGGTTTGGTTCCACTGCAATAAATTTTGTAAGCCGATCTGAACAAAAAAATATACAGAACTTTAAGATTCAAATCACGTCTTAGATTGCAGCTCTAGTTTTTTTCTTTTCCAGACATAAAGAAGTTCGAGTAAATCTCGTAATGGTGATATAACGGCTTCTAAATAAATTACTTGTTAAATTCATCCATCATTAACTCAAAAGGAAGTGAAATTCATTTCATTTTGTCTTACAAATCCACTCTGATGTGTTCCATTATCTACAAACATACTAATCCCAAAGACACTCAACTCAACCAGTAACATACGGAAAAATAAGGAGCTGCAGAAGAAAAGAATTCCATTAGCAAATGCCGAATAAAAGCATTGAACCACAAATACATGTATTCTTCAAAACCAACAAGCAACGACCAAGATAACGGTTTCTAAACGAGATACACTGGTAAAAATCCAAAATTAGAAAGGAGAAATATTTTAAGCACAGGAAAAGTTATATATCATGCTCTTATCTTGCACATTTATGTCATGTAATTACCGTGTTGCTCATACCGAATTGTACTAATAGTGCGAATAATGAAAAGGACATTCTAAAAATGAAAGATGGTATGAAATTGCACGAACCCTGCCACGGTTACCAGTTCTCATCAACAAATCCATGAAGGAATATGCAACACGCGTATTCCAGATTATATGATACTAGTCACTTTGTAGTTAGTAGCACACCTACCACACAAAATTGTACGCTCCCATAGCCAAACTATTGAAAGAATACAAAATTAAATATCCCAATCAAGGTGCCGTGATTGAGGCTCATTTTTGTCCTTCCTTTCGTACCTGTGCTTTTAAATGTCTAAAACAGCAAGCAGTCATTTAGGTACCCTCTGGGCATTCAACATCATGCGATTAATGCTGTGTCTGAAATCAAAGGAATTAAAGAGAATTTGGATAGGAACCCTCCACACAAGCTATACTTAAACCTTTTCACGAAGTAATAAATCATGGCATAGTACAAATTTCATACAATAGACATGATTTCAAATGATGGCTGTACAAGTCAAATCGATGACGTTAAAGATTTAGCTCAACTTTCACATGAATGTGTGCAAACTCAATGAGTACCTACAAAATTTTGCATCAAATGCCAATACCCTCTTGATTTCTAGCCTTCTAGTTCCTAAACAAAGCCTTCCTATCTCCTTCAAGAACAACGTAATTCTTTTACCTTCCACTAAATCTGGATTTTCTAAAGCATAGGACCCATAAATACAAGTAACAAATGGTCTAAGCTCCAGAGCTAGATATGCAAAACACCATAGCTTAGAGATTTTGATTAGACAAAAATTATCACTCAGTCAGTTGTTTGTTAAACGGTCCAATCAATAGAGAAAACACATTACATCTTCAAGATCCATAATAAGGAAAAAGCGATCCAGATATGGATGGTCTTATGCAAGAATGGTTGTTTATTTTTCGATCTTTTTGGTGCCCATGATTTAAGTCTCTATGCGGTAAAGCGGGTGCTATGCAACTGAGCTAGACTCTTTGGTATGAACCCGTATAACTATTATGCAACTGAGCTAGACTCTTTGGTATGAACCCGCATGACTATTACAAGACAAAACTATAACTTAAGTGAACACACAGCCAGAAGCGCTTTCTCTGCGACGAGTTCATGCCTTTCCATTCATACAATAGCAATACACAAGCCAGGTGTTGCACATTGTTTTTGCCAATCAATTACTTGAGAAGATTTAACATTAACCAATTTATCGAAAATTAATAAACTGATAAATAAAGCTTGTTAAACATGTAAAGATCAGAATCAACAGCAAGAACAAAAAGACAAATTACTGTCACAGTACTTGTGCTTTTCTGTGGGAAAAGCTTCAAAAACAAATAAAGAAAAAGACAAAAAAAACGGACCTATGCAAGTAAATGCAAGTAGAACAAAATTGACCACCTTTGACTGAAAATTAGTTAATTAGGTCTTAGAGAATAAAAGAAAAGAAATTTTTAATTTTTATATCCCCACTTTGGTCTGACACAGCAAGGCTTTTAAATTAGACATTGCAAGAAAATAGAAACAGAAGAATCACTAGGTATGGGAGGCACATTGATGATGGAGAGAGCTCAGTAAGCTTATAATGGAAAATTGTAGCTGGTAATTGATATAGCAACTAACACACATTGGGATCATCCATGTTCTAAAGAGCCAACCACCCTCAACTAAGAATGTTTTCAAATTTCTACCATGGACTTGTTTTCGTTTGGTTAGCATTTCAGTTTTCAGTTTTTAGAAGCTGTCATTTGAGATTTTAACGTAGCTCAGTTTTTTATATGCGAAAATTTATTTGGCAGCAACTTCGGAATAGCAAACAATTATCAATAATATTTTCAAGTTGGATTTAAGATAAAAAAATTAAGAATAGAAGACAATTATTAATAATACATGAGTGAAATTTTTAAATTTTAAATATAAAATAAATTAAAGTTATCATTTATTATAATTTTCAAAAAAATATCTTTAAATTGAATTCAAGATAGAAAAATTAAGTTACAAATATAAATTAAGAATAGAAAGTTGAAATATATTTATTATAAAAAATATGTTATAACTTTACTTTTTAACTTAA